>JAIOTZ010000774.1:0-44392 GCA_023374045.1 Limonium bicolor
TTTTAACATTAGCTCCTTCCTGGGGGCGCAATACATCGCCAGTATTGCTTATCCTGTTAGACTACAAAAGTCCATGTCTTACGGCCCATATGTAATAGGGCTTGACCCACATGTTGTTTATTACTCTTTCTGTATAAATACTCTTCTATGTTTAACATCCCAGTTAAGCATATCATTTTCTATTAATACAAGACATATTATATGGCTCCTAATTTTCTCATGGTATCAGATGTCTTAGGAACTTAAAAGCCCCACAGCCCGATATTCCTTACTCATCGGCAAAACAAGAATCCTTTATCCTATCCTTTCCTTCTATCTCTTCCATGGCCGACGACGACGAAGAAAACCAACAACCCAAAAACTCCGAAACCCTAACATCGGAATCGGGCTCCAACACCACCAAAGAACGAGACAAAATCCTTTACATTCACCCATCAGATACTCCCAATCAATTGCTTGCGCCCAAATTCGCTGGCAAGAATTTTGCCTCCTGGAAGCGGTCCTTCACAATTGGTCTTTCCACCAAGAGCAAGCTTGGCATGCTCACCGGCGATGTGAAACGGAGCGACTACGACACCACCAAGCAACCCGAATGGGACAAGACAAACAATTTGGTATTAGCTTGGCTATTTAGTGCTCTCTCCGACAACATCAAAGAAAGCGTTCTCTACTACGCTACAGCTGCCGAAGCTTGGAAAAACCTTTGCAAAAGGTGGGATAATCCATCTGGCACACGCCTTTATGCGCTTCGACAGGAATCGCATCTTCTTGAACAAGGTAATGATATAATAAACGACTATTACACGCGGTGGCTAAAAATATGGAATGAACAAGATGAACTTGTAAATTTGGCGCCATGTACCTGTGGTTCCACCGTCAATCTTCAGAAACTTCGAGACAACGAGCGCATTTTTGACTTTCTAATGGGTTTACATGACTCCTACAAATCTCTTCGTAGTAATATTCTGCTGATTACCCTACTTACTACTCTCGATTCTGTTTACTCTATGCTACGACAAGAAGAGAACCACCGGAAATCCAAAAAAACAAGAAGAGGCGATTCTGAAGAAGGTCTTGCTTTTGCCAGTACAAACCCTAACCCTAACAACCGTTTCAGTCCCGATGCCAGAAACAATACATCCCGTCCTGATTCAAACAAGACGAAATGCTCCCATTGCAAGAAGCAAGGACATTCATATGACGCTTGCTACTAGGTTAGTGGTAAATTTCCCAGCTATTGGAAAAACAAACCTAAACCATCCCTTTCCGCTGCTGTCACTGAAGACGCTGGATCTTCTAAAGTCGCTACTACACCGGTTCCGGGGTTCACTTATGAACAACTTCAAGCCCTCACCCAACATTTCCAAGACAAACAGACACCCGTTCCTGGCTTAACTCAACGTCAAACTGCCTCCCTTACCGCATATCTTGAACAGAACCATCAAGAATCTAAGGTGGCAGGAACTGATTTCTACAATCAGTTCGCAGGTAGTGATTTTTCTTCTCTAAATGTTAGTTATAAGCCTGATTTTTCAGACCATTGGGTGATTGATTCTGGTGCGACTGGCCATATATGTGCTAACATAATTACTTCATTGATGCTGAATTTACTGCTTGCCAAACTTCTGTAAAAATGCTGGATGGTCATCTTGGTTGCATACGAGGATTGGGCACTGTGAAATTAACAAATTCTTTTCTGTTACCAGATGTTTTATATGTTCCAACCTTAAAATTCCATTTATTGTCTGTTCGAATTTTTTGCAACAAATCTCTGCTAGGATGATAATTTGTGACAATATCTGTGCCTTACAGGATCGTGAAACACAATTGATTACCACCATTGCTTCACTGAAATAAGGCTTATATGTGCTTGACAATTCTAGCTTAGATGAATTTCTGTATAACAAAACTATATCCTGCAAACCAAAGACTGCTGCAATGTGTAATGATGATTCTTCTGTTGTTGTTATGAATAAAACTCTTGCGTGTTCTTCTGCAAAACATGATGTTTACTTATGGCATTCCAGGCTAGGTCATACTCCTCTTGTCACACTTCAGAAACTTAATTTAATTACAGCCAAAGAAATTCCAAAAAAATTCTTTGTGATAGTTGTAACAGAGCAAAAAACCACCGCCTTCCCTTTCCTCGCTCTGTTACAATCAGTTTAGATATATTTGACTTAATACATGTAGATATATGTGGCCCATTTCGACAACCTAGTCATGATGACAAAAGATATTTCCTTAGCATTGTCGATGACAAAAGTCGTGCCTTATGGATCAAACTTCTCACACACAAATCTGAAGCTTTTTTCTTTCATTCAATCCTTTCTGATTTATCCTGAACGTCAATTCAACAAAAAAGTAAAAAGCATAAGGTCTGATAATGCTTTTGAATTGGGATGTTCCAATGAAGGCAAACAATTCTATAACTCCTTGGGAATTATTCATCAAACCACATGCCCCCACACCCCTCAACAAAATGGAATAGTGGAACGCAAACACAGATACTCGATGGAAACTGCTCGTGCTTTATATCATCAATCAAACATTCCACTAGCATATTGGGGGGATTGTCTTTTGACTGCCACAAATCTCATAAATAAACTGCCTTCATCCTCCCTACAGGGTAAGACTCCTTATGAAACATTACACAATAAACCAGCAGATTATACTCTCCTTAAAACCTTTGGCTCTCTAGCTTATGCTCTTATATTAGGACAAAAACCAGGAAAATTCGCCTCAAAATCAGTTCCCTGTATACATTTAGGATTAGCTGATAGGTAGAAGGATACAAACTGCTGCGGTTGCAAGACTCCAAACTAATCACATCTAGAGATGTCATTTTTCATGAAACTATATTCCCCTTCAAACAACCTCATCCAGATCTGAAACATTTTACTCACCCCAGTCTCCAATCACCATCTCCTCAACCCGCCTCACCCATATATGTTTCAGATGATGAGTATTTTACACCTCATGCGCCCACACCACCTTCTACTACAATTCCTCCCCAACCACCCATACAACATGACACAGAAACCACACCTACACCTGACCCTCTGAACACCATTCTCTTAGAAAACCCCATTCTTGACTCAATCCCACAGGACACCACAAGAAGATCAACTAGAAACAGAACCACTCCTACCTACCTCCAGGATTATCACCTTGGATCCACACAACTACATCCTGATCCCTTCTCAGAAATCCTCAAAGACAGAATCAGCTCTACAGTCTACACCTTCAGACGATTAGGAATAGGCAACGGATTCAATAGGCCCGCCGTCTTCTTCCTCTCTACTTTGTCCTGCTGGCATACCAGACAAGACTTCACATATTCTTCAATGTCTGGGACCATCCTCTTCCAATAGTAGCTTCGACGGATGAGAGCTAGGGTTCGGTTTACCCCGGCATGACCCGCCCACCTAGCATCGTGAAACTCCCTCATCAACTCAATTTGAATTTTCCCAGCAGGAACTACCACTCGACGCTGCTTATCCAGCAACAGGTCGTCAAGCAGAGTGTAGCGGCGAGTCTTGCCAGCACGGACTTTCTCACATATCTGATTGTACGTTGAGTCGGATTTAGATGCTTCCCGGATTCTGACCATCAAGTCACTTTCCACGCGAGCGATATTGCTTATTACCCCAAAACAATGCCGACTTAGAGCATCAGGTACAACATTGTGCCGACCCGGTCTATGGATCCACTCAAAGTCAAATTCACCCAAACAATCTTGCCATATCGCCTGCTTAGGGGATAACTTCTTCTGCGTGGTGAAATAGGTGTTGGCCACATTATCCGTGACAACGAGGAACTTAGTTCCGAGAAGGTAATGCCTCTAAATCGTAAGGCAATGGATTACCGCTAGCATCTCTTTCTCATGAGCCGAATAGCGTTGTTTGGCTCCATTTAACTTCCGACTCTCAAAGGCACAGGGGTGAGATACAAAAGTACTTAGAATCTTTGTTGAGGGCGGCAAAGACTTAGGTGGGGGAGGTTTGTTACGTCCAATTTTTGTAAGGACAAAGGCAAGCAGCCTGAAAACCAAAATGTACTTGTATATAACGATGTAATGTAAGCCTTCGGGCCTTGTCTCTTCATCAATAAAAGAAGCAGCCCTTTTGTACCTGCGTTGCGATGACTCGATCTCTCTCCGTTATACGCCCTTTATGCTAACTTGCAGGTGTGCAGGTAGCAGAGGGGCCCCATTGGGGATGGAGCTTTGGAACTAAGGGTGCGAGCTTCTGTTACCCAGATGCCGAGAACTGGCGGCATCAACTCAGTTTGTCCCTGGTTATCCTTACCCCGATGTGTGGGCGACACATCGTTAGAGCCTTTGTGGATCACACAGGGATGAGTTGGATTAGGGTGGAGATAAGTGTGTTGGTATTCGCCCGATGCCATCGCCCTCCGGTCATCGGTGCTTGCACTGACTGTGTGGGTTAACCTCGTGGTTTACCCGAGCACTGGTGTTACTTGTACTGATAAGTGCAACATATAGACTTTTAAGGTTTAATCACCTTATTAATAGCATTTTTAGTAATGTTTCTCACTTATCTTGGTTTTTCCTATATTATGTTGTTATATTAACTAGTGTATTATTTGTGTTAAAATGTAGGAAAAATAACAAACAAAGACATATATATTATTAAGGGATTAAAGAGCCACGTGCATGTCACGCAGAGAAGCATGGCCGCCTCAGTACCGCCTCCTTATATGGCGGACAACAGAGAGGGCAATGCCCTTTAACTGGCGGACGAGACATATATGGGCAACCGCTTGATAACGAGGACAAGACAGAAGAGAGCAAGCGGTTGAGACAGAGGAGCCGCCACTTAAGAGGCGGACAAGACCATAGAGAAACCGCTTGATAATCGAGCGGACGTGACAGAGGAGACCGCCTCATAACATGCGGACAACATACATAGATACCGCTCCTTATCTAGCGACACGTGTAATGTGTAGAAATCAACGGGTTATCTTCTACGCCGGCTCGGTCTGCAACTTGAGAGGGCGCCTACCAAAATCACTCACAGCGTTGTTCCTGTCCCTGCAATCAATGAAGCTTCAATCAACGAGCTCAATGAGCTGCTCCTCTGCTGATTCTTCTTTCTCTCTATAATACAACACGCTCACTACCTTCTCGGTGTCCTTCCAGAGGTTCTGTCCGTGGTTCCTCTAGTTCCAATTCACACCTTCATTCCATCTCCGTACCCTACACTTTCACTCACTCGTTCATTTTCATTTCTAATCTCCCGCTTTCTCCATTTTTTTTCTTTTCATCTCATTAATCTCACCTCTAGTCTCACGTATTTAAATAGAAGACCAAACTATTTAATATGTTGGGTTAGAGTTCGACTGCTTTGCGAATAATTATTATGTTCTGTATTAATTATGCAATTTTTACTGTTTTAATTTAATGAAGTTTGTTACGCTTAAAGCTCATCTCTCGCCTTTTTAATAAATGTCATGAGTTTATTAAATTGCTTGCTAAGTCTATTTTGATCAGACCAGGTGATAAATAGATAGTTGATTAAGCCGTAAATCTGAGAAAGCTCTATTATGATTTAATGAGTTAGTATTTTCAGATGCAATTATATTTCCTCCTCGAATTTAACGTCCGTTTACATAAGAGTGCTCGAACCTTGATTAACCGAGCATTTCTGGTTAACGAGTTTTATGAGGCTATGACTTAGTCCTTAAGATAATTAAAGGAATTTTGCCAGACAATTATAATTAAACCAGTAGGAATAGCATGAAAGAGCAGATAATATTAATCTGAACCAGAGTCCCGTTTAGTTTATCTGTTAATTTTTAGTTATTTATCTTTTCCTTTTATTTTAAAAACAAGTCAATTAATCCCCCCTCTTTTGTGACACCTTAGGAACTATAATATGCATATTGTCCCGTGGTTCGATATCCGGTCGCTTACATTTCACTATACTACTACTACTGCGGACCGGATTTGTTTGCAGCCCGACGTTTATTTTGAGTTTTTAATTTCTTTTCTTTTAGATTAATTAACCACACTATAACCACTCAGAATATAACGTCTGCAAAATGGCGCCGTTGCCGGGACTAGATTTATTCTAGTTCCTAAGCCTCGGATTATTCACCTGTTAATTATAAATATTTTGTTCTCTTATTTCTGTTAATATTATTTCTATAATATTTTGTTTATTGTTATATTAATTATCTACTATATTTCTGTTAATATTAATTATCTAATAATCTGTTAATATTAATTGGACATCTGACATTGGACACCTGACTCTGGCCATCTAACTTCGGACATCTAACTCCTAACATCTAATTCTAACTTCTAACTTCTAACATTTTAATTTTGTGTATACTAACATTTAATATTCCATTGTCCTTAACATTTTATTTCCATTGTTCCTAACATTTAATTTTTGTAAACTAACTACTAACGTTTAATATTCTGTCACTAATTACAACATTTATTTTCTGTACATTTAACTGCTAACTTTTAATTTTATGTAATCTAACTACTAATTATTATTTTATGTCTACTAATGTTTAATCTGTTTATTTCTTATTCGTTATTGATTCATTAATTAAAATAAAAAAATATATATATAGGAAGCGAACCGCCTCTAGTCCGCCACTTACCTCGCGGACTCCACACACGGCTCCGCCTCCTGGTCCGCCAGATATCAAGCGGACGCCTCACTCCTGTCCGCCTCGCGGACTCCACACTCTTGTCCGCCTCTTAACGTGCGGACGCGACTGATATGGAAAAAAAAACGACGAAGCTCAGCGTTTCACTCTGTTCTTCCCAATTCCAGTTCGAACTCGAGCGAGCCCCAGCGAAGAACACAGCCCAGCCGCGCGAATCGCCCTCCTCCTCAGATCGACATTTCTTTCTCGTTTCTTCACCAAATTTTACAAGGTTGGTACCGAAATGTTCGTTTTTCAATTCCCTACGTTTCTATAGCTTCAAATCTGTAAATGATGAACTACATTAGGAGAAATTAAGGACTGAAGTTTCGAATCCCTAATTCCTTAAATTCGAAAATTTCGAATTCTATTTGCTAGATTTGTATCGAATTTGTCCTCTATTAATCATAATATACATATACAAGGTTAAATCTTAACTTATTACACTTAGATTGGTTATTTTTGATGGAATTCCAATTTAGGTATGTGAGGGTTACGAGAGTGCGTTTGTAAAACTAGCATTTTCCAACTTAAATTTGCCTTGATTATTAAACGAATGAATTTTATGATTATAGGTTGTTATTTATGGATTTGTTTGATGACGGTATTAAAATACCTTGAATCTGACTGAATTAATTGTGGAAAAACGAAGAATTTCAGGGGAGGTTCTGTCGAATTTTCGACAGAATTTATGTTGTATAATTATTCTGTTTACATTTCATATTAATTGTTCATCTTGTTTTCTATTTTAATTAATTTACAGAGTTGTTTATGTTAAATACTAACGTTCTGTTTGATAGTAATTTTTATGTAGTTTATTAACGTTTTTGTTATTATTATTTGTTAATTTTTATGATGTTGTTGATTTTTATGTTGTTGTTGTGTTTATAATTTTTATGTTATTATTACTATGTTTAATATTTAATATTAATTGTTATGCTGTTAATGTTGTTTGCTTTTAATTTTAAATATATATTAGTATGTATCGTACACGTGGTGGTGACTGCCCTGGAGCATCATCTTCTTCTGCACCTCGTCTTCGGGACGATGGCTTTGTTTCAGCAGAGGCTCGTGCCTGGTTCGATCTAGGCAAGGACTTTATCATAGAGAGGAAATTTGAGCCGGCAGTGCTAGAGGCTGCAGGGGTGGATACTCTATTTGCCAGGCTAGGACTTTCAGAGGTCCTAAGGTTAGGGCAGGGAGTCTTTGCTCCGGACTTAGTTAGAGAATTTTATGCTAATGCCCGGGCAGGCGATATGAGCATTACTTCCTATGTACGCCATCGCCTCGTGGAGGTCACACCCTCGACATTCACTTCTTTCCTGCACATCCCGGATGGTCCTGGTGATATCCGAGGATTCACAGAGGAGTACTTGCAGAGGTCGAAGTCCAGGTGGCTTCTGGTTGTAGGTCGGAGGATCCGACATAGAGGGGAGGAGGAGAAGGATGTCCTCCCGTTCGCTAGCTTCCCCACGCTGACTCAGAGGCTTCTCCTTGAGATCCTCAGTCATCAGATTCGCCCATCTGGGGCGCATGATGCTACTGATGAGGATTGTGCCTTACTAGACTACTTCCTAGGCCCATTTCCACCCGCTCAGCGCATCTCTTTCAGTCACGTCATGTTCAGCCAGCTTCATAAGGTGGTCTCCTACATGAGGACGAAGAAGAAGAAGATCACTCCCATTTTTCCCTTCTTCCTCGGGCTCCACATTCTCGCTTCCTTCATTCTCAGCAGAGTTCAAGCAAACTTTAGAGCTCCGTTCAGCGAAGCGCCCAGTGTCACTGCTGACTGTGCGGAGCTGGGCTTTATGCGCTCAGATGACGGTACTTGGGTTAGGAGTACCGCTGCTCGATCTTCCACTGCTTCTTCCACAGCAGCGGGGACCTCTACGGGAGCTACACACTCAGCTGATCCCGACCCACCGGCCGCTGACACTGCACAGGGAGTAGAGCCCTACGTGCCCACTACTGATGTGATGCAGACTCCAGTCCCTGCTCCTATCTCCACAGATCTACAGGCTCAGTTCCAGACCTTCCATCAGATGCAGCAGCAGATGCATCAGAGGTTCGAGAGCTTTGAGCAGACTCAGCAGCGGATGCTGGCTGAGCAGTCACAGATGATGCAGCGCCTGGATCGGAGTGACGAGTTGTATTCACGAGTGGTACAACGCTTAGACCAGGGTGACCAGTTGCAGGCACAGACCGCTCATCTCATGCAGCGTCTCCTCGCTCAGTCAAGCCAGGGACCTGCACAGTCTCCACCACCACCACCACCACAGTGATTTTATTTTATTTTATTGTTATTTTCATTTCATTTTATATTTCTCTGACTTTTTGTAGACTATTACTGTTTAAAACCTTGTGCTAACATTTGATATTTCAGGAAGGTAACAGTGTGGTTTATGTTATGTTTTATTTTATGAATTTTTATTTATGTTTTTCATTTTATGATTTTCTTTTGGTTCAATTGGAGTTCTGCTGGCTATATATGATTTTCTTTTCAGAACAAATTCTATGTCGATTATATAGCTGAACTCACCTTTGGAAAGCAACCTCAGTTGCTTTGGCATTTCAATATCTTCGGTTGAACACTTGCGCGAACTTAAGTGTGAGGAACGTCTCACCCCTACCAAAGCTTAAGTGTGAGGAAGGATACCTTCCTCAATCTACGATACAAGGGGAGTTTCCATTCTTCCTTATTTATATTAATGTTCAACCCTTATTTATTTAATCCTTTATGAGTCTGTCATATTTTGAAAGGTCCTTTTCTTGAAATTAATTTTGATCAATGAGGACATTGCTCCTCTTAAGTGTGAGGAAGGAGAGACCTTTCCCTGAAAATATGACAGTTGTTCGATAATGCCACACTCGCTTTTTGCTACTCTAAACTGCCTATATAAAAAAAAATTTGATAAAAATGAGATAAAATAATTGTAGAAGTGTCTGAAATTATGTCAAGTGACAACTGAAAGGTAGTTTTATTTAAAGGAGTTTGTATAAAATTATTTTCCATCAAAATACTCTATTTTTACTCGAAAAATGATAGATCTGCTAATTGTAAAAACCAATTTAGTTTAGCTTGGGATTATGGAAATATGTGGAAGTCAGGAAAGAAAAGGATAAAGACAAGGTACGACTCCACTGTTTATGAATTTTTTCTAACCAAAACAGGCCTCGTCTATCCGGTTATTAAGTTCTTTGGGGTGCTTTAACACCTATCTACCTAAGGTCTCGTGATCTGGGATAGAAGACCCAACACCGCTACAAGGATAGAGAGAAAAGTCTGGGGTACAGAAAAATAATGCAATTAAAAAAATTTTGTGTGTTTTGTATATACAATTTTTGCATATTAAGGATTAAAAAAAAAGATGAAAAAGATTGCAATTTATATTATAACATGAGTATGTGGTGTTGAAAGGTATTGCGGAATAAGGCATTACTTCACACCCCTTGTCATCCCGGGTTAGTGAATGAAATTGGTTGGAAATCCCAGGTTAATCTAACTTTGTTTTCTGCAGTTAGTTTTTCTTTGCTTTTATTAAATTGTTCTTTTTCACTGTTTGCTAAAACCTACTTCTAAGAGCAGAATTATTCTTTCAATTGTCACTTTGTCTAAATTCCCTTCTACACTTATTTAATCTTGTTTTATTATAAGCTTAGAGATAATTATATTCCTTATTTGCTTGAGGACAAGCAAAAGTCAAGTGTGAGGAAGTTTGATAAGTGCAAAACATATAGACTTTTTAAGGTTTAATCACCTTATTAATTGCAAGCATTTTTAGTAATGTTTCTCACTTATCTTGGGTTTTTCCTATATTTATGTTGTTATATTAACTAGTGTATTATTTGTGTTAAAATGTAGGAAAAATAACAAACAAAGACATATATATTATTAAGGGATTAAAGAGCCACGTGCATGTCACGCAGAGAAGCATGGCCGCCTCAGTACCGCCTCCTTATATGGCGGACAACAGAGAGGGCAACTGCCCTTTAACTGGCGGACGAGACATATATGGGCAACCGCTTGATAACGAGCGGACAAGAGACAGAAGAGAGCAAGCGGTTGAGACAGAGGAGACCGCCACTTAAGAGGCGGACAAGACCATAGAGAAACCGCTTGATAATCGAGCGGATGTGACAGAGGAGACCGCCTCATAACAGGCGGACAACATACAGAGGAGACCGCTCCTTATCTAGCGGACACGTGTAAATGTGTAGAAAATCAACGGGTTATCTTCTACGCCGGCTCGGTCTGCAACTTGAGAGGGCGCCTACCAGAAATCACTCACGCGTTGTTCCTGTCCCCTGCAATCAATGAAGCTTCAATCAACGAGCTCAATGAGCTGCTCCTCTGCTGATTCTTCTTCCTCTATAAATACAACACGCTCAGCTACCTTCTTCGGTGTCCTTCCAGAGGTTCTGTCCGTGGTTCCTCTGGAGTTCCAATTCACACCTTCATTCCATCTCCGTACCACTACACTTTCACTCACTCGTTCATTTTCATTTCTAATCTCCCGCTTCTCCATTTGTTTTCTTTTCATCTCATTCTCACCTCTAGTCTCACGTATTTATAGAAGACCAAACTATTTAATATGTTGGGTTAGAGTTCGACTGCTTTGCGAATAATTATTATGTTCTGTATTAATTATGCAATATTTTTACTGGTTTTAATTTAATGAAGTTTGTTACGCTTAAAGCTCATCTCTCGCCTTTTTAATAAATGTCATGAGTTTATTTAAATTGCTTGCTAAGTCTATTTGATCACCAGGTGATAAATAGATAGGTTGATTAAGCCGTAAATCTGGAGAAAGCTCTATTATGATTTAATGAGTTAGTATTTTCAGATGCAATTATATTTCCTCGAATTTAACGTCCGTTTACATAAGAGTGCTCGAACCTTGATTAGACCGAGCATTTCTGGTTAACGAGTTCTTTGAGGCTATGACTTAGTCCTTAAGATAATTAAAGGAATTTTGCCAGACAATTATAATTAAACCAGTAGGAATAGCATGAAAGAGCAGATAATATTAATCTGAACCAGAGTCCCGTTTAGTTTATCTGTTAATTTAGTTATTTTATCTTTTCCTTTTATTTATAAAAACAAGTCAATTAATCCCCCCTCTTTTGTGACACGCTTAGGAACTAATATGCATATTAGTCCCGTGTTCGATATCCGGTCGCTTACATTTCACTATACTACTGCGACCGGGATTTGTTTGCAGCCCGACGTTTATTTTGAGTTTTTAATTTCTTTTCTTTTAGATTAATTACACCACTATAACCACTCAGAATATAACGTCTGCAGTACTTGGGCCGCGCACTTGGGAAGGAGCTGCAAGTGGTGCGGCGAACCCCTTTAACCTTGACGTTCAGAGTTAAGAGGATTTGGGATGGCCGGAGAACTTATCGGCTAAGGGTGGTATAGTCCACTGAAATACCCTAAATTAAATTAATTTAGGGGATTTATTTTATTAAAAATTAAATTATTATATGTAATTATGAATATTAAATTATTATGGAATTGTGAAATTTATTTAGGGGTTTTCTCCTATTTAACCCTAATTATTATACATTATTATATAGTATTATGAATTTAATAATAAGATTTATAAGTCATAATCTTGGGAAAATTATTAAACACTCCAAATTATTATAAGATTTTGGGAAGTGTTGGAACATTGTTTTGAAATATAAAAGTCAATATAAAATTCTAGAAACCTTAAAGCTTATTACCTTGCTAGAGTTGGCTTTTTGAGAATGGTCAAACCAGGCCATGAAACCTATACCAATAAATAGGTTATAAAACCATGAAGATCGGTAAAAAGAACGTCAAAAACGGATCATCCTAGCCAAAGTTATGCTAGATTGAAGTTTTGAATCAAATTTTAAGAGGTGCCACGTGTCACTCTGTAATGGGTCGCCCACACTTAGCCGATTTTCTTCCCTGATTTTCGGAACCGATTTCCCTTACTTTGCCCTAATTTTAGACGGCTATAACTTTCACATCTCTCAATATTTTTCCATGCCGTCTTCACCACTCTCTTCTCCTACATTCCTCTTTCCAACCATTACTCATACAAACCCTAGATCCTTCTGAGTCAACCGGAAAATCGAGCCAAAGTAGCCACCTTGCGGACTGTTTCCAGAATTCCAGAATTTCCTTTATTTTCAGGTAACTTGCGTCGATCATAACTTCTTCGTTAATCAACCAAAATTGATTTCTTTAGCTCTTGTAAAGATCTCTAATCCCTCTACAACTTTCGTGTTTATGCCCAAGTCTGATCGCAACCAGTTGGGAGATTAGAGGTCTAAAGTTTCGTTTCAACAGCACATAAAATACACCGAAACAGAGAGGTAAACTCGTGTTTTGTAACTTCAATATCTTTCTGTATGGTGCGAGTTAGGTTTTAGTTCTTGCTACCAATACGTAGATCTACATTCTTCTTTCCAATGAGCCATTACTCATTATCTAACTCGTTTTGTACCGCTAGATATAGATCCGCAAAGTTGGCACCACGAACTGTATCAAGTTCGAGTTTTTTTTTTCCCAGTTCCGAATTGGAATTCACCAAATTCGCACAATCCGTGAGTTTTTCTTCAAATTGTTCCTATGTTGCTAATCGAATTGCAATACCGATCTAACCCCATGTCTCAATTTAATCATTACGTGTTAGATTAGGAGAATTTGTAGAATTTGCAATCGAATTAAATTCTGAAACCGAAACTAACCCTAACCTTCGAATTGATTTCGAACTGGGTGTACTACATTATAATTGGAAATTGATAACCAATAGAACCGAAATTTGATTACGAATCCATAGAAACAAGAATCATTCGATTTCGTTCTGTAGATTAGGAGATATTGGTAGATTAGTACTCGGCCCCCTTATTGAACTCGCTGAAGAAACGTAACACAGGGGCCGTCCGATCTTGTTTTAAGAGATTGGACGGCCAAGATTAGATCGGTGATTATAAGTTATTAAGTTTCTATAAAAATTCAGTAAATAGCTCTAACTTGTTGATTTTAGTTAATGGCCTTCCCGAAGGTATTTTGACTTGAAATTTTAACCATAGGTTCCTTACTTTATCTAGTTTATATTGATGTAAATTATTATGGTTTTGGAGTTTTTAAACATAAGTTATGATTTTTACAAGTTACGGGTTTTCTGGAATTATTCGGTTAAATAAAGAAGATATTTTTATGAAATAAATTTTTTATAATATGTCTAAAATGTTATAGTTACTGTATATTAAATTTGGGAATTTTTGGGCAATGGTAAAGGGTTTTAAAAATTGTGTTTATGAGTTTTTCATAAGAATAACCTATAATATAAGGTTTTTAATGTAATCAAAAATTAAAGTATGGTTTGTTAATTAACTTTTAAGCTGGGGAAAATAAAGGGAACTAAATTAACATTTTATAACAGTAAGTTATAAATGTTTTTGTATTAACTTTTAAGAGGAATGAAATTATTTACATATATGTATATTCACTTATTTAAGTAGGAACTTATATAAATTAAGGAATTTAATTATCCTACATTTTATTTACTATATTATATGGGGGTTAATATTTTAAATAAACTAAGGAGCAAATATATATAAATATTATTTAATACGCATTTTAAAAAAAAGGGAATTAAGAAGTAACTTAAAGTAAATCAGGGAACTAATTAAAGTACCACTTATAATAACTAAACATTATAAGAGCTAGAACCCTAAGTTATGGTAAAAGAAATACTTTATGAAATATACTTAGAATACAGTTTAAGGTTGTATTAATAAGATAGTTTAAATATGGTAAATTACATAGGGTATGTCTTAGTTAATTTCTAATACGGGAATACTTATATATATTAAATAAATAAAGGGAACACATTATGTTATAAATCTTAGGTCGGCTGTGTTAAGCCTAGAAGTTATTGAACGTTAATAAATACAGTAAAATTTCCTAAAAAAATGCTATGGATAAATTTTAATACATAAAGATATATATATAAATATACATGTATATAAATACATTAATATGGTTGAAGGAAATAATAATCCCGGTGATAGTTATAATAAGTAGGTTATATCTATATATATTAAACCTTAGGTTTTAGTCAGTGAGTGATTAAATAATCACTATTAATTTAAGAGTTTTAATTACACAACATAACTTAACACGGTCTTGGGCTAACCCACTGAGCCCAAGTCTATGAACTCCAAAAGCCCACTTTGACAATCCAAAGAGAGTTCGGGCCACTCTCAGGAATAAATTCTAAATCATTCCAAACTAAACGAGATGGGCCTAACAAAGGATTTAGTTAACAAGTCGAGCCCAAACCTTTGTAAAGGAATAATGGAAAACCTAGAACTATTAATCAGTAAGTGAAGAAGGTTGTTAAGTTTATAAGTCTCTTAACTAATCGACATTTGGAACACCTTAATTATAGGTTACTGTTGGGGGAATCACTTTTACGAGTTAGTTATTGTGCTTCACGTACCAGGTACGATTTCTCGTACTCCGATCTTTTGCTGATTGACTTGTGGAATGTTTGGAAAACGCTAACTGACTTTAAGAGGAGTTTCTAAAAAGGAATTGGTTGTGTGACTAACTCAGCTTGTGTGACTAACTGAGCCTTGGATGTGAAACTTACATGGGTATTGGTTCCTTCTATCTGGTGCCCCGTTAGACATTGGCTGCTTAGGGTTTACGCTTCTGCACTCTGTAGGACTGAGTATTTTGGTATTGCTCTGGGTAGTTGGTGATCTAGTGGGAATATGGGGAAAGTTATTCTTGGTATTGAGTATGGATTATTTCTAATAAGTGGTGCACACACTTTTCACCGATGACTGAGAACGGGTCGGTGGCAGCGGAGGTCTGCTATACCTCGCCCTTTGTGGCAACTGACAGCGGAGGTCTGTTTACCTCGCCCTTGTGGCAACTGACTGGCGGTGGGGGCCATCTCTCCCAATGGGTTTTATTCCACTCTCGAGTTTTGGGTTCTTGGAGCTATTTTGTCATTCCTAGTCCTTTGTGACTATCTGGGTTTTTCTACTCCTAACGGGTATTGGGATTAACTAAGGAAATGGATGTTCACTAACACATGATGTGATTTCGTTCACTAACCTTATCTTTCAGTTATTAACCTTTACTCTTATTTTGTATCTTGATTTGGTGAATCGTGAAATGTTTGTTCCTCTGAGTGTTTTAAGTGGCTGTTTTCAAGTTATTATTTGTTTAAGAATTGTGTTATAAGCTGTTTTTGGAGGATCGTACCAGTTCCATTCCAGGGAACTGACCCGCCCCTTTCGGGGTGGGCTGCTTGGTTTCATCTTGCAGGTACGAATTGATTTACAGGTGGCCACGAAGAGAATGAGCGTTTGGGCTGGGACTAGGTTTTGTGGAGGGAGAATATGTCTAATTTCTATTATGTTTGTGTTAAGTTTTTCTCGAGTTCAGACCGTAGCTTTTGTGGTTTGTAAGTTGTAAATTGGTGAGGTTTGGTGCCGGGTGTTTGGAACCCGATGATCTGTACGCCTTTAGTATTTTATTTCCGCTGTAATTATGTTAAGTAGGGGCGTTACATCCACTCTCATCCTTGTGGTGGCGAGTGGCCAACCGGCATGTCGGCTGTGTGCCCCATTGTCGGGGCCCTTGGTTAAATTACCTTAAGGCTTGTCAAGCTGTGTGCTTGTCGCCGCTAGCGTATGGATGTGCCTTGTTTGCATACATGTGTTCAATGTCTCTGCGTGCATGTGTGCTTGCTTGTTGCTTGGTGTTTGAATGTTTCTAAGCGTTTTCCGCTGCGTGTCTTCCTGAGTTTTTTTTTTCCAGGAAATTATACGTTACAATTTTGATGTGGCCAAGGAAAACAATTTCTCGTTGACCAAGGGAACACTTTTCCCTCTTCACATAAAGCTCATGCGCCCGTAAGCGATCAAATACCAATTCCACATGACGCAAATGATCCTCTAAGCTACTGCTATATACAACAATGTCATCAAGATAGATAACAACAAATACATCGAGGTAGCCAAAACGAACATCATTCATTAAATTACAAAATGTAGCAGGGGCATTACATAGACCAAAAGGCATTACATAGACCAAGAAGTGGTGGCGATTGAGAGAAGAGACCGACCGTATCAATGGTGAAACAGCCCATTGTACTTGGGATGTTTCAGGGGTGCCCTAAGGGCACACTTCCTTCCTTGGATACTGCCCATAGAGCGAGGACTCGACTCCGAGCTCTAAAGCAATCCGGTTCCATTCGAAAGTTTATTGAGGACTTCATCTCGATCATTTCGGATCTCCCCACGATGGATGTGGCAGATAAAGTCCATGCTTTTGTCGAAGGATTGAAACCTTGGGCTCAGAATGAGCTAAGGAGAAGTAGGGTGACAACTGTCTCCCAAGCCATTGAGATTGCTGAGGGGTTGGTAGATTTTCATCAAGAGTCCTCATCCGTAAAGGCTGGCTCCTCGAATCCAAGAAAAGAAGGAGACTCCTCCGCATGAAAACGGAAGTGGTCTACGTCTCAACCTGGGAAGAAACCTAGCAACCCAGGATCGACTAAAGTGGATATGGCGGTTAAGGAAAGGGAGTCTAAGCCCTTTAACAAGAAGGGGAAGAAGTCTAAACCTAACTTCACCCCAACTTGTTACTTCTATGGTGATGCACATTTTGCTACATCTTGCCCAAAAGAGCAAACATCTCTGCGCTCTTGAATTCCTCCAACGAGGGTGCTCGCAAAGATGTTGTCCCCATAACTTTTGCTGGTTCTATTCTGCATCCGACGAAAGTAGCTCGTTCTACAATTTATGCTCCTAGTCCACATCCTGATTTATTATATGTTCCAGTAGAAATTAACCAAAGTCACACTATTATGGCTATGGTTGATACAGGAGCCACGAGCAACTTCGTCGACCTAAGTGTCGTGCAGGCACTCGGGATTTTGGCGACTCCAACTCAAGCTGCTGCGACGGCCGCGAATGAGGGAGCTATGCCCGTTCATGGCACTTGTGAATTACAAATAAAAGTCGGCAGATGAGAAGGAGTCGGGACTTTAGAGGTGTTGGATATTCCAAGGTTTCCCATGATCTTAGGATCACCTTTTGCACTATCGTCTAAGGCTGAGCCCGCGATTCATCTTCGGGGAATATGAATTACGGACGAGCGTTTCCCATGTTTTGTCGATGCTACCCAGACGGGATCTGCTGATGCGCCGGGTTGCCCCACAGACCTTGTGGGACCAACTGACCCCTATGCAGAATCTGGAATCGGTCCAGTTGTACTAGCTGTGGCAAAACCGGAGAAGTCAAAATCAAGTGAAGTTGTCCCTGAAGAGATGCAGCCTCTTCTAGAGAGATACAAGGATTTGATGCCTTCGGAGCTGCCGAACGGTCTTCCCCCACGACGGGCCATAGACCACAAAATTCAGTTAGTCCCACGGGCCGTCCCTCCTGCTCAGGCCCCTTACCGCATGTCGCCGTTGGAATTGAATGAGATAAAGGCGCAGCTCTTCGAGCTTCTAGCGTATGGGAAGATTCGTCCCTCCACAGCGCCATATGGGGCTCCCGTGATTTTCCAAAAGAAGGTTGATGGCTCACTTCGACTCTGTGTTGACTACAGAGCATTGAACAAGGTCACTGTGAAGAACAAGTATCCCATTCCAAGACCTGATGACCTGTTCAATCGTTTGTCTAAAACCTCGTACTTAACGAAGCTTGATCTCCGATCGGGGTATTGGCAAGTCCGTATAGCAAAGGGTGATGTGGGAAAAACTACTTGTGTAACCCGTTATGGGTTTTTGAATTTCTTGTAATGGCTTTTGGTCTATGTAATGCCCCTGCTACATTTTTGTAATTTAATGAATGATGTTCTTTTTGGCTACCTCGATGTATTTGTTGTTGTCTATCTTGTTGACATTGTTGTATATAGCAGTAGCTTAGAGGATCATTTGCGTCATGTTGAATTGGTATTTGATCGCTTACGGGTGCATGAGCTTTATGAGAAGAGGGAAAAGTGTTCCTTTGGTCAACGAGAAATTGTTTTCCTTGGCCACATCATCTCCGCTGGGGCGGTCCGTATGGACCCATCCAAGGTGAAAGCGATCCTAGAGTGGTCGACTCCGAGGGATGTATCTGAACTCCGCTCTTTCCTTGGTTTGGCGAACTATTATCGCCGATTCGTGGAAGGGTATTCTCATAAGGTATCCCCTCTTACCAATTTAGTCAAAAAGGGTGAAACGTGGGCGTGGACGGGTGCGCGCCAGGAAGCATTCGAGTTGCTGAAGAGAACTATTTCCTCGGAACCGGTGCTTAAGTTGCCCGAATTCGATAAGCCAATTGAGGTCCACACAGATGCATCTGACAGAGGAATTGCGGGTGTCCTCGTACAAGAGGGTTACCCCTGTGCCTTTGAGAGTCGGAAGTTAAATGGAGCCGAACAACGCTATTCGGCTCATGAGAAAGAGATGCTGGCGGTAATCCATTGCCTTACGATTTGGAGGCATTACCTTCTCGGAACTAAGTTCCTCGTTGTCACAGATAATGTGGCCAACACCTATTTCACCACGCAGAAGAAGTTATCCCCTAAGCAGGCAAGATGGCAAGAGTTTTTGGGTGAATTTGACTTTGAGTGAATCCATAGACCGGGTCGGCACAATGTTGTACCTGATGCTCTAAGTCGGCATTGTTTTGGGGTAATAAGCAATATCTCTCGCGTGGAAAGTGACTTGATGGTCAGAATCCGGGAAGCATCTAAATCCGACTCAACGTACAATCAGATATGTGAGAAAGTCCGTGCTGGCAAGACTCGCCGCTACACTCTGCTTGACGATATGTTGCTGGATAAGCAGCGTCGAGTGGTAGTTCCTGCTGGGAAAATTCGAATTGAGTTGATGAGGGAGTTTCACGATGCTAGGTGGGCGGGTCATGTCGGGGTAAACCGAACCCTAGCTCTCATCCGTCGAAGCTACTATTGGAAGAGGATGGTCCCAGACATTGAGGAATATGTGAAGTCTTGTCTGGTATGCCAGCAGGACAAAGTAGAGAGGAAGAAGACGGCGGGCCTATTGAATCCGTTGCCTATTCCTAATCGTCCCTGGGAATCAGTCTCCTGGATTTTGTGTCGGGCTTCCCTAGTGTTGAGGGAAAGTCCTTAGTGCTGGTGGTTGTTGACCGGTTCTCGAAGTATGCTGTTTTCATGGCCGTACCAACGAATTGTCCGGCTAAAATGACTGTGAAGCTTTTCTATTCTCACGTGGTAAAGTATTTTGGCCTTCCTCGGGATATTATCAGTGATCGAGATACTCGGTTCACTGGCAGGTTTTGGGTCACATTGTTCGGTCTAATGGGTTCCGAGTTGAAATTTTCAACAGCTAACCATTCGCAGACGGATGGACAGACGAAGAGGATAAACACGCTCCTTGAGGAGTATCTTCGTCATTATGTTACGGCTTCCCAAAAGAACTGGTTACATATGCTAGACACGGCACAACTATGCTACAATATGCACAAGAGCAGTGCCACGAAGCAGAGTCCGTTCGAGTTAGTTATGGGCTGGCAACCCCTAACTCCGGCGAAAGTTGTGAAGCAGGCTACAACGGGGCAGTGCCCAGCTGCCTACGAATTCGTTCGTGACCGACAGGAACTATTCAGGATGGCGAAGAAAAATTTAGAACTTGCCTCCAACCGAATGAAGAAGAATGCCGATGCTAAGCGTAGGCCGTTGGAGTTCAATGTCGGGGATCGTGTCATGCCTAAACTGACTCCACAGATCTTGAAGAAGATCAGAAGACCCCTGCATAAGGGACTTGTCCAACGCTTTGATGGACCTTTCGAGGTCGTTCAACGTATCGGTAATGCCGCATACCGTCTTGACCTTCCAGAAAGGTTGAGGATGCACCCTACCTTTCACGTAAGCTTCTTGAAACCTTACACGGCAGATGAACAAAGTTTACATGAGGATAGAGCTCGGGCTCCGCCGACTATATCTGTTCAATACGAGAAAGGAATCCAAGAAGTACTCGCCCATCGGCGAGCGGGCTGGAAAGCTAATCAGCGAACAGACTTTCTGATTCACTGGAAGGGAGAGGCCAGAGAAGGTGCGACGTGGGAATGAGAGGGCAATTTATGGAAATTTAGGGATGAGATACAAAAGTACTTAGAATCTTTACCGAGGGCGGCAAAGACATAGGTGGGGGAGGTTTGTTACGCCCAATTTTTGTAAGGACAAAGGCAAGCAGCCTGAAAACCAAAATGTACTTGTATATAACGATGTAATGTAAGCCTTCGGGCCTTGTATCTTCATCAATAAAAGAAGTAGCCCTTTTGTACCTGCCTTGCGATGACTCGGTCTCTCTCTGTTATACGCCCTTTATGCTAACTTGCAGGTGTGCAGGTAGCTGAGGGGCCCCATTGGGGATGGAGCTTTGGAACTAAGGGTGCGAGCTTCTGTTACCCAGATGCCGAGAACTGGTGGCATCAACTCAGTTTGTCCCTGGTTATCCTTACCCCGATGTGTGGGCGGCTCATCGTTAGAGCCTTTGTGGCTCACACAGGGATGAGTTGGATTAGGGTGGAGATAAGTGTGTTGGTATTCGCCCGATGACCTCACCCTCCGGTCATCGGTGCTTGCACTGACTGTGTGGGTTAACCTCGTGGTTACCCGAGCACTGGTGTTACTTGTACTCGGGCCGTGCACTTGGGAAGGAGCTGCAAGTGGTGCGCGGAACCCCTTTGACCTTGACGTTTAGAGTTAAGGGATTTGGGATGGCCGGAGAACTTATCTGCTAAGGGTGGTATAAGTCCACTCTCATCCTTGTGGTGGCAAGTGGCCAACCGGCATGTCGGCTGTGTGCCCCATTGCCAGGGCCCTTGGGTTAAATTACCTTAAGGCTTGTCAAGCTGTGTGCTTGTCGCCGCTAGCGTATGGAAGTGCCTTGTTTGCATACATGTGTTCAATGTCTCTGTGTGCATGTGTGCTTGCTTGTTGCTTGGTACTTGAAAGTTTCTAAGTGTTTTCCGCTGCGTGTCTTCCTGAGTTTTTTTTTCAGGAAATTATACGTTTCACTCCTCTTCTTTTACATTCTCTCACTAATATAACTCCCCCTCTTACAATTGCAGCCACTTCTATTCACAACCATGATGTCATCCACAAAATCAGTGATATACATGACCCCCAAACCTATGAGAAAGCTTCACAACACAGCCATTGGATGGAAGCCATCAACACTGAACTAAAAGCCCTTATGCACAATGACACTTGGGAATTAACAAAATTACCACAAAACAAAAAAGCCATAGGATGCAAATGGGTTTTCAAAACAAAGTTAAAAGCTGATGGTACCATAGAAAGATATAAAGCTAGACTCGTAACAAAGGGGTTCACTCAAAAATATGGGTTAGACTACACCGAAACCTTCTCACCCGTTGTTAGGATGACAACCATCAGAACCATAGTTATAGCTGTAAAACGTCATTGGGTGATTGAACAACTTGATGTTAACAATGCCTTTATTCATAGTAATCTCCACGAAGAAATATATATGCAAATACCCAAAGGGTTACAAACTGAAGAAAAGGTCAATGCTTGCAAATTAAAGAAATCTATTTATGGTCTCAAGCAAGCTTAAAGACAATGGTTTGCTAGACTCAGCACTTTTCTAGAAAATTTTGGCTATACAAAATCAAGCAATGATTCTTCTCTGTTTTTAAAAATAGATTTGCATAATATGACCTTCCTTGCTGTTTACATTGATGATATACTCATCACTGGGAATGATTTAACTGAAATTATCAATGTAAAACAGAAACTTCACCAAGAATTTAAAATCAAAGATCTTGGAAAACTTCATTTTTTCTTGGGCATGGAATTTTTGCATCATTCTACATGTATGGTCATCACTCAGCGCAAGTTCTGCATTGATATATTGACAGAATACAACATTGGTAAAGACAGTTTTGTTTCTCCATTACCTTCTACAACCAAACTGAGTTCCCAACAAGGTGATATTCTTCCTAACCCTACTCTCTACAGAAGTTTAATTGGCAAACTAAACTACTTATCTCATACAAGACTGGATATCTGTTTTACAACCCAATTGTTAAGTCAGTTTCTGCAGCAACCCACCATAACACATATGAATGCAGCACTTCATACATTGCGGTATCTCCAAGGTACTGTCAACTATGGGATATTGCTTAATAATGATTCTGATTTCTCTCTTCTTGCCTATTGTGACAGTGACTGGGCAGGCTGTCCAGACACAAGGCGCTCTGTTTCGGGCTACTACATCATGATGGGCAAATCACCAATCTCTTGGAAGTCCAAGAAGCAAACCAGCGTCTCTCTTTCATCCGCAGAAACGGAGTATCGAGCCATGCGGGCTGTCACCAGTGAACTCTCATGGCTGAGCCGTCTGCTTCACCAACTTGGAGTCAAAGAGATTGCTCCCATTCCTCTCAACTGTGACAACAAATCGGCTGTTTATATTGCCAGAAATCCGGTACAGCATCAGCGCACGAAGCACATAGAAATTGACATACACTATGTCAAACAAAAGATCCAAGAGGGACTGATAGTTGTTCGCCATATATCCAACAAGCAGCAGATAGCCGACTTTCTGACCAAGTCCTTGCCTGGCAAATCATATGAAAGTATTCTTCATGACATAGGATTTACACTGTTACAAGATCTACCTAGTTGATCTTGAGGGGGGTGTTAGACTACAAAAGTCCATGTCTTACGGCCCATATGTAATAGGGCTTGACCCACATGTTGTTTATTACTCTTTCTGTATAAATACTCCTGTATGTTTAACATCCCAGTTAAGCATATCATTTTCAAATAATACAAGACATATTATATGGCTCCTAATTTTCTCATATCCTACTATGGAGATGTCTCATTTGTCAGCCTGTAGCCTGATTGGTAAAAGCTTTTGTTGTGTAGCTTTGGGGTGGGGAAGCATTCCAAATCAGTTCTTCCACGTTATTGCTTCGGGAAATCGGTTTAGTGACTAGGAGGTTTAGTAAATTTTCAACCTCATCTTCTTCATTAACAAATAGCCTTCTCCTCCATGTCATGTTCTAGAGCCAATCACTTCCATTCCACCAGCCCATTTCATTGATTGTTACATTTTTTTTGTTCAGAAACTAGAAACTGTCGAGGAAAAATGTCTCGGAGACTTTGATCACCTGCCCTATCCGGATTCGGACTTTCACGCCGTTACGGATTACCCAGATCATGTGGGTATTAATCAGTTGCTTGCATACTGGTGACCCGGACCCAATCGTTATTATTTGTTTCCATATGCCAGATTTCTTGGAATTTTGCCAAGATGAATCACTTAGGTGAGACTGATGTCAATTCCATAGGCTGATGATGATACAACCTGTTTCCAGAGCTTATTACCATCTCCATGATACTTCCACCACCACTTAAAGAGTAGGGATGTATTTCTGAGTTCAATATAGTCCAGGTTGAGGCCTCCCAAATCGCGTGGTCGAATCAGTTTTTCCATGCCATTAGTCTTAGCCTCCGCCAGAGTTTGAGCCCCATAAGAAATTCTTCTGAATTTTATATATTTCTTTGATAACAATTTTCAAAACTCGGAACAGGCTGAGGTAATAAAGTGGGAGACTTTCAAGTACTGCTCTGATCAGAACAACACGCCCTACACGAGAGAGACTTGACGCCTTCCATGTGGAAAATCTGGCTTTGATTTTTTGAATTATTGGTTTCCACATCGAGATTGTCTTTGGGTCAGCACCAAGGGGACATCCAAGGTAAATTGACGGGAGGTACTCAACACTGCAGTTCAGTATTCTTTACTAGGGCTTCTTGCTGGTCAGTCAGGATAATACACAACGCTTTCGACTTATGCCATTTTACGTTTAAGGAGGACATGTCTGCAAACAGAGTAATGCACCACTTAACTGCTCAACATCTTCCTCTTTTGGATTGCAAAAAATTAAGAGGTCATCAGCAAAGTGTAAGTGTGAAACTCTGATTCGATTGAGGCCTATTTCAATGCCAGATCTATCCCGAAGTTGCATGGACTGATCGAGGAGCCAACTGAGTGCTTCTGCTACCAATACAAAGAGAAATGGGGACAACTGTCCCCTTAATGCAAGCCTCATTGAGGATGGAACGGGGCAGTAGGCGATTCATTAGCTTAGAAGGAGCTAATGAATTTTAAAAGATTTAAATCTTGTGCAGTAGTGCTATAGATGATTATTGTTGTTGACGAAAATATATCTCTTCTTCTCTCTTGTCATAATAAATATTTAAAATGTTACTTTGTATGTTTTTTTAATCCTTCTAGTTACCAAACTTATTACGGTGAACAAAGGATGTAGTTCTTTTTATTATGTTGATAACTTTGAGCTAAGTATCCTTCTTGTTCTTCCTTTGGCTTACAATCGGTGAGACTTCTTTCCATTTTTAGCTAGTTGGCTTAAAAGACTAGCCTAGAGTTATGGGATTTTAATTGCTACATCATTAGACACTACAAAAAAAAAGCAAACTAAATTTGATTTCCTTCCTAGTACAGGGTAACAGTATAGTCATAATTATTTATTTGCTGGTTTGACTGAAGAGCTTCTCCCATGATCTTTATAAATCTGCTAATCTCTTTATAAGACATATTTACAACAATACAAATCTCATGCATCATTGATAGATTACTACATGCTTAGCAGAATTAAGAAAATTTGTTATCAAACATTGGCACTTCCCCATGATTTTGCAATAAAAACATAAGCATAATTACAAATAACGATGAGACTATGGAATGTATAACTAGTTGTTATCTTCTACTGTTAACTTTCTAGATGCCCGTTGCTATGATATGACACCGTTGAGGTATTTTGTTATCTTTATACTTTTATACATGTAGTGTAACTTATAAGTGATCTATTTGGGTTATGAAGCAGCTTTCTGCAATGGAAAGTGTCTTGTGGTTCTTAGAGTTGATAGCATGTTTGTTCTGTGCATTTTATGATGGTTGATTTTCCTGAGATCTCATTGCTGTGTTGGCTCTTTTGTTTTACAGTTCATATCGATGAAACTTGGCACAGTTAACCCAAGAATCAACTTCGACATTAAAAGCTTCCAATAAATGGATGTGTGTAAAAAAAAACTATGCCATTTTGTCAAAATTTAACATAAATATTTTTCATCCTATTCTTAAGTGGACTGTGTTTTTCAATGGTTGTTATAGCCAATGTTTGGTCCTCATGGTGGTCCTGCTACAAGGGGTTGGCTCATGATATGCATATGGGATATCTTAGAATGCACCCACCTGAACAAAGGCTCACCCCGCCAAACCTTACACCCACTTCAGACGCACTAAGAAATATCAGTTCTTAGATGATAGGTTTTAGTTCAAGATACAAGACGCCTACTTGTCAGGTAACATTTTCTTCCATCTCCATATTAAATAGCAGTGCTGCCTTTCTTTGTCGAAGGTTTACTTGTTTTTTCTGGGAAAGAGATCTACAAAACAAGAAGTTTGTTCTTTACATTTTCAACTATGGGTGTAATTGTACGAGTTTCAACGTATCAGTTTGTATATATATATATATCTACTTCAAGTTTGTCTAATGGAATCACTAATAAACTGTAAATTGTTTTGTATTTGTAGCATTTCCTCGATACAAAAGGCTAGAAAACATTTAAGCAAGTGGTGATCAATGAATTTCAAGAGGAACACAACTTACGCTTGGAATTATTTAGATTAAAACGTAGTTTAGTTATAGTCATATATATATAATTAATGAAATAAGTTATTGCTTTTGATTCATTAATGTTGTGCAGTTATGAGTATGAAATACAGCTATGAAAACCTAGTTTAAGATATTAGCAAAGACAACTATTTATAATAGTTGTCAAATAGCATTGATATATAGTGTGAATTTGACCATAGACAGTTGTTGTTAAAGGATACCAAAACAAGTCCTAATATTGACAAAGGACAACTGTTAATAATGGTAGTCTAATATAACATTTTATAAATGTTTAAAACAGATTCTAACATGATATTAACAGTAGTTATAAGTAAGTAAAGACAATTGATAATAACAATTGTGTAAAGATGTGACTACTGTAGACAACTTCAACAACTACTACAACTGGTATTAACAATTATCTAAAGCCTTTTTAACAGTTATGTATAGTCTTTTTAGTAGTAATGCTTGACATTATATATATATATATATCTACATGTGTATGTGTGTGTGTGGTGCTCCTCCTAGGATCACATGAAACATACTTTGGCTAGAAAGTTTTGATTGTGTACACATTTCAGCAATGAGGATAAGGCTAAGGGGATGATTCAAAACTTCCTAGTTATGATATATGGCAAACTACACCCCGAACTTCAAGCTCAGTAGCTTCCGCCATACCCCCCTCCCCCCCCCCCCCCCCCACGCACACACCAAAAGATCTGATATAAATGTGAGGAACACCCTAGACAGGCTACACCTATCATACAACCCAACCCTCATAGCACCCATAGACCTTCACCCATCTCGTCGAAGGGATACTCAACGCTCTAGAAAAACATTAATATTTTTCTCTCCCTACATACCTAAGTATAGTGGGAGAGCTATGGCTACGAAGCTGATAGTACCCCTGTAAAAGTGGTCACGACATCAAAGGTTACTCCATTCCTAGACCATCAAATTGGCTGAAAATGAAAAAAAAAAACCTAACCAAGAGCTTTAGAGGAACCTCCTCAAAAACAGCTCTAACCAGCTTTCTAGATATAGCCCTTTTACCATAACAGACAACACACTAACCTAGGAAGTGTCTAAACACTAGGCACAACATATCAGAAAGAAAATAATGTATAGATCTAATCCTTTATAACTCTACATGGAGGGCATATACCAACCCCCAAACCTCGTCAGCTCATCACTGAACCCATAGCAAGTGTCTTATGCAAAACCCATAAAGTAAAGAGGAACACTCTAGGAAGTAAAACTGTGTGATGAAAGTGCCTCAGAAAACCAGATTGTGACCTACACTAGAGCTTTATCCCCCACGTAGGATAGTCAAAGTTGTGAAATAGCCTGACTTAACTATGTACTCCCTATACCCCAAATAATGTCGTATTATCTTATTAGGAGAACTTATAAATGGAGGAGACATTTCTAAAATGATCTCAACACGCTTGGGTCAAACACAGTTGTCTTACCTAGTCTAATAACCAACCTCTTCCAACACGATTAATCAAAATGACCACCCTTCTATCCACACCTCCATGGTTAGCCATAGAGGTAAATGACATGACACTTAGTAAACTAATAACGGAGGAGCTTAAATATTTGCATGAAGTAATTCGGAATAACCTATTGAACACTCTGGATAAGAATAAAGCACCCTTCTCCCGCATTTTGTCTTATAAAAACCTTATAGTTTTGTAATACCCTTTAGGTTTACCTCCCACATCGACTGAAGTGAAGAAGGAACCACTCTTTATATGGGTGAGGATACCTCTGCTTGTTGTGAGGCCTTTTGAGTGCGAATGGACCTCCCTTGCCCCCCATAAGCAAACTGTGAGCTACGAAAAAGCGAACAATATCACAACAGTGGGTACTAGACTGATACAGTTGGTATTAGAGCTAGACCCTTGTTGGTGTGTCGGCAGCCCACGAGAGTTTTGGCTTCTAAAGGGGGTGAAGTGTAATACCCCTAAGATTTGGCTCCCACGTCAATTGAAGAAGAGAACGAACCACTCCTTATGTGGGTGAGGATACATCTCCTTGTTGTGAGGCCTTTTTAGTGGAAATTGATCCCTCATAAACAAAACCGTGAGATAATGGGTTGTTATAGTTGGTATCAGAGCTAGACCTACGTCGGTGTGATACCCCTGAGGTTTACCTCTCACATCAATTGGAGCGGGGCTCCCAAGGGGGGTGAAGTATAATACTCCTGACGTTTACCTCTCACATCAATTAGAGCAAAGAACGAACCACTTCTTATATGTGTAGTAATACCTCTCCTTGTTGTGAGGCCTTTTGAGTGGGAACAAACCCCTCAAAAATAAAACTGTGAGCTGTGACAAAAGAAAACAATATCACAACAGTGGGATACTAGTCTGTTACAATTGGTATCAGAGTTAAACACAGGTTTATGTGCCGGTAGTCCACGAGGGTGGTGGGCTCCCAAGGGGGATGGAGTGTAATACCCTTGAGGTTCATCTCCCACATCAATTGGAGCAAAAAAAAGAACCACTCATTGTGTGGGTGGGGATACCTCTCTCTGTTATGAGGCCTTTTGAGTGGGGATGGACCTCTTAGAAATAAAATCGTAAGCTGGGGCAAAGCGGATAATATCATAACAGTGGGATACTGGGCTGTTACAAATGACATCAAAGCTAAACCTAGGTCAGTGTGTGGTATCCCGAGAGGGTGTTGGGCTCTCTACGGGGGAATAAGTGTAATATCCCTGAGGTTTACCTCCCACATCGATTGGAGTAGAGAAAGAACCACTCCTTATGTGGGTGGGGATACTTCTCCTTGTTGTAAGGCCTTTTGAGTGAGAATGAACCCCTCAGAAACAAAGTCGAGACCTGTGGACAATATCACAATAGTGTGATACTGGACTATTACAGTTGGTGTCAGAGCTAGACCCAGGTCGGTATGCCAGTAGCCCGTGAGGGCGTTGTGCTTCCAAGGGGGTGGAGTGTAATACCCTCAAGGTTTACCTCTCACATCGATTAAAGCATTGAGCAAACAATTCCTTATGTGGGTGGGGACAGATCACCTTTTTGTGAGGTCATTTGAGGAGAATGAACCCCTTAGAAACAAAACTGTGAGCTGCGACAAAACGGACAATATCACAACAGTGAGATACTAGGTTGTTACAGATTTTCCCTTTAGAACGACCAGGAATGGTTGGAGTACCCATATACTTTTGGGATGATAAAACCTCATGAATACTGAACAATTGGGCAATCTTCTGTCTGTGCTAAATATCTATCCCGACTGAACACTGAAGAAGATTTGGCCTTGCTAATAACTCGCCATGAGAGAAAGGAAACAATAAGCTCCTCTACAACTACTGCTTCGAACAAACACCCTTATAAAAAAATCAAGCAATCACCTGTAAAGAATAGATACCCAATAGAAGAGGCATCTACACAACCGTAACATCATAATTTTACTTCTTGTGTCTCGTACAACTGTAGACTCATTGATATCCTTTACATTTAACTGGAAAGGATAAGATGAGAGCGCGATCACCCTGGCTTAAACCCCTTTTAGGGCAAAAAAGAAACTGATCGCCCATTAACTAGGATTGACATGGATCTAGAGGTAACATAACCAACTATTTTGAAAGCCCATACTACATAATACCATCTTCAAAAAATCCAACTTTATGGATTCGGTAGGATATCTGCCACTATATTAACAAGTGGAGGAAAATGTATTCCTTAATTTATAATAATTATTCTATCCGTTCTTAAATATTCATTATTTTAAAGATAAATCTTAACTCAAATATATTCTAGATTGACATTCAAAATGACTAATATTTCAAAATAATTAAATATTTATGATAGTTATAATAATTATCTAGAAGTTTGTATTAGCGCAATGGTATGGAATCCACCCTTTTTTCTCTCCAATCATTCCTTGATTAAGAAACACGGTGAAAACAAATACTATTGGCTATAACTCTACAACAATAATAAAAATAATTAAAAGGTCCTATTATAATGCTAAAGTAAAAATAGTGGGTGAGAGAAGAGAAAGTTAAAAAACTCTACAATCGTAAAGATGGATAGATTATTATATCTTCTTATCTAATAAATTATTATATTGATTATACGGCACATGCGCTAAGGGCGCCCACAATAAGAAATGTGGATTACACCCACTAATAAATATTTTTTGTTACATCTTCTCGGAGTCTTTCTTTTGCCTACATAGGTTTTCTACAAAGAGAGTTCATGAGTTAGAAACCCTTCTCACATCTTGTTTCCTCCACATCATCTTTTTCTTTTTTCTTTTATACTACTATGGGTGAAATCCACACCAGTGTGAATTAGAGTTGTCAAAATTTTGACCTAAAACCCATTCATTTTATTCGCACCCTAAACCCGTCCGAAATCCAAAAATATTTAAATATATTAAACTCAAAACCCAATTGACCTAAACCCAAAAATTGACCCGAACCCAAATGATCTGCAATACTAGGATCCACAACTAACCCGCACTCGAATGACCGAAATAAAAGTAACAAAAAATTGATAAAACTCGAATAACATGAAATAATAGTGACCTTAAATTATGCCAAACTTGACAAAAAAACTTGATTTGACCTGATTTTATTCGAATGAAATTCACAATAAGCATTGTATTGACTTTTTGTAATCTAGATGTAATATATTATGATAGAAATTAGGTATATGTTTATTTAATGATGTTTTTTTTAAAATATTATCATACCCCAAAATAACCGAAACCCGATTTTACCTAACACTATTACAACCCAAACCCGATTAACCCGAACCCGAAATGACCCAAAATTTGTAATAACCCGATGGATCTTGACCTGAGTAAATATGACCCAAACTCCGAAAGGATAATCTGTTTGACAGGGTCTACTGTGGATGTCCTAACAAACATAACACCATTATGGATACCCTTAGTTAATTCAATAGGATATCTTCGATAACACTGACAACTGAGTAGTGAAGTACAGTAGTAATTATTTTCATACGACAGTTTCATACCACTAACTCTTATATTATTATTATTTGAAACAAACACTTTTTCATTAGTTGTAAACATTAGAAAAGTACAAAAGAGTAGTTACAGGTATGATCCTTTTGACCCAAACCATAGTTAGTAGGCAATATCCATAGTTGATAAGCCAACTAACGTTGTCGGAAGAGCTCCCCTAAATGAAGGAAAGACCTACAAGAGATGCCAAAAAATTGGAGCAAAGTATATACAACCACCATCAAAACCAAAAGCCATCCTAAAACACTATTTCTTGGCTACAGGTCAGCTACATGCATGTGTGAGTGAAAGAGGAGGGGCGTGCGTGACTGCAGCAGTTTTTTTTTTTTTTTTTCTTTTTCTTACTTAATCATAAAAACTTTAAATTGTTATAACTTTTAACATATAAGTCCAAAATGAAAAAAAATTATATCATTGTTCATCTAAATTCGAGCTCTTCAAAATAAGACCAGTCATGGATATGTTTTGACAAATTTAAAAAAAATATATTTTTACATGTATACCATGATATTTTAATGTGAGGATGTATGTACATATTTTAATGTGAGAATGTACATGTTTTAATGTGACGATGTACATGTTTAAATGTGAGAATGTACATGTTCTTGAATGAACATTTGTACATGTTTTATGACCGTCTGTACAAGTGTTCTTCCTTATATGTACACGTTTTAATTTAAGGATGTACATATTTAATGATTCGTACAGGTTTATATGACTATCTATATGATTTTAATGAGAGGATGTACATGTTTTTACATGAGGATGTTTTTAATGTGAGGATGTACATGTTTTTACGTGAGAATGTACATGTTTTAGTGAACATTTGTATAGGTTTGTATGACCATCTGTATAAGTTTTCTTTTACGTTCTGTGCACTATACATGTAAAAATAATTTTTTTAAAGTTGTCAAAACATATGCATGACTGGTCTTGTTTTGAAGAGCTCGAATTTAGGTGAACAATGATATAATTTATTTTCATTTTGGACTTATATATTAAAAATTACAATACTTTAAAGTTTTTGTGATAAAGAAAAAAAAAATTAAAAAAGAAAAAAAAAGAAACGCAAAACGGGATGTGCGTCCCTCCCGTATGTACCAAGATAGTTTTTCAATTTGAGTTTATTTAATTTTTTATTTTACATACTAATTACATATTAGTAAGTGAAGTCATTCTAGCTTGTCATGTCAACCGTTGTAGCTATCCTAAAAACAGCATAGTCTCATCATACCGGACCAAAAAATAGGTAATGCAGGTACGATGTAAATCCTAAACCAGCAATCCATGTCCTTATCTGACAGACCATGTGAATCCCGGGTTGCCGCCTTGGGGATTTACCATGAATCTTGTCATTATTGTAAGCATCGAATTGTACGGTTGAATTTACAATCTATCAAAAATTCAGAGCATCTGAGATGACTGGTTCAAATATTCATCAAGTTGATTCGTGCGTGGTTCCGTATCGTTTCTCCTGATATAGATCTGATCATTATTGAATCCTCAACTTTAAAAAATATTTCTCCCACCGTTAATTAATATCTATTGTTAGTGACTCTTGTTCAACAATACATATTATTCTAGTTTTTTGATACACTTTTTTCCATTTTTAACCCTATTATTCAACACAAAAGTAATTATTATGTAGATAAAAAAGCAAAAATAAAGATATATACGTCTTTTTTCCTCTTTTCTTAATAAGTACGTAAATTTTTAGGGTGACAAATATTATTGAACGGAGATAGTATTGCTTTACGAGATGAAATTACTATCGGAAACATAGTCGTTTATGTTAATTACAACGAAGAACCTAGTATTAGTAATTAAATATTGTATCTAATATATCAGAAGTTTGAGAATCACAATGGCTGGATATTCCTGTTGGTGTCGGTAAGAATAAAAATGAAAAATTATACGTATCCTATCTTTGAGGTTTGACTTATTTACGAACTACCCACATGAGGCTAGGAATCGGAAAACCCCAACCAAACCCACTGAACAAACCCCACCATTCTTCTCTCTCGACCAAAACACCATCATCTATGTATACTCGATCTTCTCCATATACCAACATTGATAAACGACCCAACGCTGCCCACAAAATAAACGCATCCAGCTTATAAATTATGGTAGAGAGAGAACAATCAATAATCAATACAGAGAAATTATGGTAGTGAGAGAAATTATAGTGGTGAGAGAATAATCAATTTGATGAGAGAAGAAATTATAGGAATACTTCTTTAACACTACAAGAAAAACAGTAATTAGTGTCCGAATTTAGCGTCCGATCACTTAGCATACACTAATTTTTTATTAGTGTCCGAATTTAGCGTCCGATCACTTGACGAACACTACATTGTGTCTAAATTAACACCAGACACTGTTGCAGACGCAAATTAGCGTCCGAATTTAACGTCCGATTATTTTCGGACGCTAATTTATTATTAGTGTCCGACATTAATATCCAATATTAGATAGATGCAGATCAGCCTTCGATTTCAGCATCCAATAACTGATCGGACGCTAGTTTTTTATTTGCTTCTAATTTCAGTTTTTAACCAAATCCATATTTATTATTTTCACTTCCCTCCTACAGCCAAACTCGACGCGCTCTTGCCCACTTCAATTCACCGCTCTCATCGATGACATTCCATCGCCTGAAACCGTGAGAAGTCCTGCTACCTCGAACTTCATTTTGCCACAGGTAATTTGTTCAACTTCACAGTAAATAGCTTCCGTTCCTTCATCCTTCCAATAATCGTCTAGGTTTTTATCCCATCTGTTTGCGTGTAACCAGTTGAAGCTCTCGTGCTTGTGCTGCTTCCTCCCGTGTGCTCGTTATTCGTCTTCTTCCTCCCGCGATGGTTCTTCTTCGTCCACAAGTTTTGGGCTGAGGTTTCCATCAATGTGCCTGCCTAACTTGATCAATTAGGTGCGTTTATTACAACGATTTGCATAATAGCTTCCATATTAGGTTTGAGGCGCGCGTTGCTTAATCCAGATTAAAGCATTTTTCTTCCTTTGGATTCCTCTTCTTTGGTAAATCTCAATTGGTAGATGCTACTTTTCAGTGACAAGAAATGACGTCTTTGTTTTGCATTTTTCTGAAAGTCTATGCTCTTGATATCGGGATTTGGGAAAAAGTTTTCCCTGCTATATGTTTACTTTTGAACCAAAGATGAACTGTACTGAGTTATGGTGAAAAGTACTGAGTTTTCATAGAGTTGTTTTGGATGTGAACCAAAGATGGCATGTTCTTTTGCATGGATCAGCTAGTTGTGGAAAAACTGCACTTATTAATAAGTTGCCTAGTATAGATCATTTTTCCTCTTTGTCTACTAGGGGCCCTTTCTTTATTGAACATATGATGTTTCTAACAACATGTTGTCTTCTTTTATTCTTTCCATACACAGGGATGACCAAATTGATGCTATTGGAAGTTATGTATGCTCTGAACATCCTAGTGACTTTAGATGGCAACCTGGTCTGAATGCGTATAAAATACTTGAATACTGAATGCGTACAAAATACTTGAATACAACAGTTTCTTATCAGAGGTCTCGTTAAATCTGAAATCTGTTTTGATATCCATGTTGTATATATGGCTTTATTATGTGGAATTTGTTTTGTCAATCTGTCCAGGAAAACAATTACATTGTGTTATCATAATTATCAGCATCTCTGAATGTGAATTGCCATAAACAAAAGACTATCTTATCTCTGAAATCATTGCATGAAATTTTGATATGCTTCAGCAAAGCCTATATAGAGATGTAAGCATATATGTGCTTTCAGAAAAATCAGTTTGGATTTCTTGCTCGAAAGTCTTTTGATCAGTTGTAGTAATGATGAAGTGTAATAATATCTAAAGCTCAAAATGTAGGTGGCACATACCCAAGGGAAAGCTCAATATCTGTTGATGCAGTAAGTAGTCTGTTATGCAAATTATATGTTTTTCTTGTTATTTTTCTTTTGTTGTTGTTGTCTACAAGCATTTACAATCTGTTGTTACCCACCCTTGCCTGTGTTTATCTCATTCTGCTGACTGACACTGATCTTTCGTCGAACTCGATGCTTAGGTCCATTATTATAAATGTTAATGTAGTGGAACAATGAACTTCTGTTTCATGCTTATGTTTCTTTTTTTCACCAAGAAGTTTACTGTATTGGTTTGAGCCTCCAGCTGATCACCAGAACAAATTATTTTCATGAGCACTGCTGTTTGCTTATTAGTCATTTATAGCTTCATTAGTTTCAGATGATTATGAGTACTGAGTTTTGTTCTACTTTGAATTCTTATGAATCTGGTTATTTGAAACGGTACTTCCTGCCATGATTTAAAGTGTGTTGCTCTGTTTCTGCAGATTTGCAACTTGTAAATTAGTAGATGCTTGAATGACATGAGTATATAGACTACTATTGCTTCAACAGAGATGGAAACTCAGACTCAGTTATTACTACAATGTAAAGAGCATCACTGTCCTGATAATAACCTTCCTCATGGTGAAGGGCAAGGAATTTTTGTTCCATCCTCTAGTGAAGAAGTTCAAAAATCTGGTATTGCTTTGACTGCAATGTTAATCTTCATATGATCTTTTTCTAACTTGTTTAGAAGTTCTATCCTCTGTGCTGGATTGTCTGTGGGAATATGGAACAGGATATAATGGTAAGATGATCATAATGCAGCGAAGAGGCCAACAAGACAACGAGCTGCATGGACTCGTGAGGAGGAAAGTCTTTCACTGCTTTGCGACAAGTTGGAAAGGTAATATGTTTCCTTCTTGCAGGGTATTGCAAAATTAGATATGCTATTTCAATACAATCACTCAAACCACCTTTTTTTTCTTTCTATTATTTCATTCAGAATTTCAAAAAAATTACTTCTCGTGTACCAAGAAAAAATTAGAAGCAACTAGCTATGTCGGTTCTGGGATTTTACTCTACTGCACATTTTTCTTTTCTTTTTATTTGTGCAGTTGTGGATTTGCTACAAGGAAAGAAATTGGCTTGCTGTTGCTGCAACCCTCTGGGTAATATTTATTGTCTAGCTGGTTGATTAAACTGTAGTAGTAACATAATTTGAAAAGATTATTCATGCGGATACTTGATTATTATTCTGGTCTAGCTGGTTGATTAAACTGTAGTAGTAACATAATTTGAAAAGATTATTCATGTGTTAGTGGTGATGTCTCTTGAATGACTCCAATCTTGTTAAACTTCCACGCTCCCCAAATGTTGATGAGATTTTGATGAAGTATCACGACTACAGGGAACACAATGGTTACACGTAAGTTCTTTCAACCTTGTTATACTGAAATTTAGTTGTATCCATTGTACGTTGTGTTTGACCATTATGTGTTGCTTCATGTGCATCATCAACATTAATATCCTACTGACATGTTTAAACCACCGCAAACAAACTTCACTTTAATATCCTCCCTCGGTCCCTTGAACTATGTATGGCCCTATTTGCTGTCGATTTATCTCTTATCGTGAGAGGAAATTCATGTTTGTGAATTTGTGGGATGATTGACCTTCTATACGTATATGCTATGTTCTACATATATATGTACATACATGCTTGTTTTGGCTTTGGAGTTTCTTTTTGAAGAGCATGGTTCTTGATCTATTAGCAGAGGAGTTTGGTTATAAACTGGAAGGGGTTATTTAGATCCCATGTGAGCCGAATTACTTCAGGCATGTCATTAAGACATTGCCGTGCAAGATGAAGTAAAATATATATTATGATGGTCATGACATCCCTTCAGCTCGGCTTGTTGTTGCCCACAGATCTGTGTTGCAAAACAGTCAATATGTTACAGCTCGGTTTAGTTTTAATGATGTTTTATAGTAGTCTAGTGAATGATGGATGTAGCCGTCTTAATGATATACTAGATCGATAGATAGCAAGTGAGATAAGATTTTCTCTGTTTTTGAGTTCCGTATGTGGACAGAAGTAGTGAAGATAATAGCCCTTGAAGTTGGGTTGATAATAGTGCAGTGATCCATGTATAGAAGTTGTAGGTTTTATGTTGCAGCAAATGGTAAATAATGATGACAGCTGATATGATATGATGCTTTTATGTCATTGATGTCATGTTTTCTGTGTTTTTATGCAGCAATGGTGGGAGACGGACAACAAATAATAGTTGTCGGAGTTGTTTTTTTCGTGGTTCTGTCAGAAGCATTCCTTTTTGCTACTATGTATAGAAATAGAAACATAACGAAGGATTTCTAGTTCGGTTTAGTATTGTATTACTCCTACGATCTATACTTGTCTTAGGGTCGTTTTGATTTTAGTTTAGAAACTAATGTTCTTTACTTTATTTGTAAAGATGATTCACACATTTGAGCTATTATGAGTTGCAATATAATAAATATTAGATCAATTGTGTCTTAAATCACTAAATTAGAGACATAAATGTAAAACTTGTCACATATGAATGGAGAAATTTAACATCTGTAAATATGATTTATGTCCAATAAATTGTTATAATTTGGTGTCTGAAAATTTGATTTAGCGTCGATAATGGACACAAAATTAGTATTCGATAGATGGGTGAAATTTAGCGTCCGAATATATAAGTTAGCGTCTATGAGTAGAAGCAATTTAGCGTCCGAAGATCTGAATTAGCGTCCGATGAGCAGAAGCAATTAAGCGTCCGAAAAAAATTGGACACAAAGTTGTAATCTATTTGTTATGAGTTAGTTGGCGTCCGATTAAGCAGCTTGCGACCATTTAGTAGACGCTATTTAGCGTCCGATTGTGGATGCTAACAACTAGACGCAAAATAGCATCCGAAACTAAAATGGACGCCAAGTGGACACAAATTAGTGTCCGCGGACGCAAAAAAAAATAGCGTCCAGGCTTTTAGCGTCCGAAAACATCGGACGCTAAATCCTGTTTTTTTGTAGTGTAAGCGGTTAACCCTATTACAGAGAATAATCAATAATCAATACATTGGGAAAAGAAAAGCATACGCCATTTTCCCGGCAACCATGAGATTGAAGGGATTCGAATTTTCCTCATTCACTATCGCCTAGAACAATGACTTTCAGCAACGTCTGTTTACGCGCCACTGCTACCACCACGGAAATTCAACGTGAACTTATAAATATGAAGATTTAAGAGTGAACTCTGAATGTCCCCTCTTTCTCGTGAAACTTTTCGATATTGAAGTTTCTATTTCCGGACGATTTATCGATGACAAAAAATGAAGGAGGGCAATCAACAAAGGAATATGTTAAAGATTAGTTAATCATGTTGTTTTGTAACTAACACCTGTTTAACGCACGTGAAGATAGTAATATGTTAGTTAGCTGAGTTGTTAGTTGTTAGTGTGAAAATTGGTTACTTGTAACAGATAAATAGTGTACTGATGGCAATTAAGAATCAATAATACAATGATCAATCATTCTTTCATCACTCTCCTCTCTTTCAGTCTCTATTTTATATATGCGTGATTGTTATTCCTAATCTCATACAATCTGCAAGAGTAGTTTAGAGTTGTTGTTTCACTAACATTAGCTCTACCATTCCTCTGTCTCTATTGTTACAAATTGTACCAAAGGTATCATATTCTAGGTGGTTTTGTTGCCACCATGGCTGAAACAAGGAACTCGCAGCTTATCAGGGAGGCAATGAAGGAGTTGGAGGCTTTGTTGCATCCACAGATTCACGCTATGTTCCAATAACAAAATCGGAAACTTGATAAGAACATAGTTAATCTTTTTGAAGCTTTACGTATTCATATAGTTGCTACGTCAGAATGGAATTACAATGAGGTGGAGTGGTCGTCTGAGACTCCAACTCGCAAGAATTCATATTCAGGCGTAACAAGATTTGCTAAGTTTGACTTTCCTAGTTTCAATGGTGATAAAGTCAAAGAGTGGCTTTGTAAAATTGAACAATTTTTCGCCCTCGATCATACGCCTGAATATTTGAAGGTTGGATCTATTGATTGTGATGGTCAGGCGGCGACTTGGCATCAGTCAGTGGCTCAATCTGACTCGAATCAGGCTACCGCGCTTAACTGGCCCCCCTATAAGGAGTTGCTGAAGGAGCCTTTGAGGAAATCTTGGATGATCCAATGGCGGAGCTCAAAGATTTACAGGAAATTCTCGATTACCATAATAAATTTGAACTAATTTATACTCACATTGGTCTGCCAAAGGATTACCTGGTAAATACTTACTTGGTTGGACTATGGTATGATACTCAAATGCATGTTCACATGTTCCAACCTCAGTCGATTCACTAGTGCTTACTCTTGCGGAGGCTTTATGAGAAAACACATCCAAAGAAGCCTCATTATAATAATTGACAGTCGTCGAAAGGGGCGACACAAGGATTAGGGTTACAATCGAAAGAGTTGTTACCAACTCCTAAGGCTCTTGATGGATCGCAAGATCATGGGAACAAGAGTAGAGATATAGTTGTTCTGTGGAAGTTCATGACTTCTGAACAGATAAATGATAAATGAGCGAAGGGACTGTGTTACTACTGTGATGAAAAGTACACTCTAGGTCATCTGAAACACAAAAAATGCAGAGTGTGATGATGATTATGAAGAGATGAGTGACCCTGCGTTGTTACAGATGGAAGAAGGCGAACCCCAGATTTCAGTAAATGCATTGGCAGGTATGTCAAGTTCTTAAACAATGAGGGTTAAAGGGATACACTCCAAGTGACCTTTATTCATCTTGATTGATTCAGGACGCACGCATAACTTCCTAGATCGATCTGTAGCAGAAAAATTGGGTTGTAAAATTCAATTTGTTGCAAACACTTTAGTTTCTGTGGTAGATGGGTTGATGGCTGGGGGGAAAGTAGAAATAAATGAACTTTTTAAGGTGTGGAGTTCCAAGCTAATTTCATGGTGATTCCGTTGGGGTGCTGTGATATGGTCCATGGTATTCAGTGGCTTGTGAAATTAGGGGCGATTGAGTAGGATTTTAGAAATCTGATCATGGCATTCAAAGTGGGGGCAGGAAGATGGTTTTAAATGGGATAAGGAGTTGCTTTGTTATGGATATTAAGGCCAAGAGGTTGGAACGATTATCTGATGAAAAGGTCCAATTATCAATGAATAGTGTTAAACAGTTAAACCTTGTTACCACTGGTGATAGCTCTACTCAATAACCATCTATTTGTCATCTACTATTGAGGCGTTATTAAAGGAGTTTCATGATATTTTTGTGGAGCCAACACTGCTCGGTAACCATATGTCTGTCATCTACTATTGAAGTGTTATTAAAGGAGTTTCATGATACTTTACGGTGCAAACACAACTTCCCCCTTGTAGACCTGGTCATGATCATCAAATTCCCTCATTAACTGGAGCCAATCCTGTTAACCTTTGATCCTACCGTTATTCAGTTCATTGAAAGAATGAAATAGATAAGATAGTTCAAGAAATGTTGGACCAAGGAACCATTCAGCATAACTCCAATTCCTATGCATATCTAGTGAATTTAGTCAAGAAGAATGATGGGTCATGGCGTATGTGTGGATTATAGAAGGCTCAATAATATCACTGTTAAGGATCACTTCTATATTCCATTAATCGGGGATTTGATGGATGAATTAGAGGATCCAGCATCTATTCTAAGATAGACCTCAGAGCTGGTTATCATCAGGTGCGAATGAGATGATAAACACAAGACTACGTTTAAGACTCATTCAGGTGATTTTGAGTATTTAGTTATGCCCTTTGGGCTAACTAACGCTCCTGCAACCTTTCAGAGTTTAATGAGCTCTGATTTAAGCTCTTATCATAGGAAGTTTGTTCTGATATTTTTTGATGACATATTAGTATACAATCACTCCTTGGAGGATCATGTTGATCATTTACATCAGGTTTTTCAGACCATGAGGGAAAACCTATTATTTGCTCAAAGGAACAAGTGCTCTTTTGCTTTCCGAAAGAGTAGAGTACTTGGGTCATTTTAACTTGGCAGCTGGCATTGCTACCGATCCTAAGAAGGTTGAGGCTGTGGCAAATTGGCTTACTCCAAAAAATGTTAAGCAACTACAAGGATTTTTGGGTTTAGCAGGATATTACCAACGTTTTGTTAGAACTTTGGTACTATTGCTAGGCCTATAACAACACTTACCAAGAAGGATTCCTTTCAATGGATATAAGAAGATGATGCAACTTCCAAGCAATTAAATAATGCTCTCTGTCAAGCGCCTGTCTTGGCCTTGCCACGGTTTGATTAACCATTTTTGGTTGAAACTGATGCTAGTAGGTTTAGGATAGGGGTTGTTCTGATGCAAGAAGATCATCCCTTGGACTATATTAGTTGCCATCTACAAGGTAAACAACTAACCTTGTCCATCTATGAAAAATAACTTTCAGTTGTGATTTTTGTTGTACAAAAGTGGTAACACTACCTTCTCCATAATCACTTTGTGGTACCTACTGATCAAAGAAGTTTGAAGTACTTGTTAGAGCAGAAATACTCCTATTCAACAATAGTGGCTTCCTATACTGTTAGAGTTTGACTATAAAATTTAGTAAAGAGCAGGACAAGACAACTTAACAACTATAAAATGCTTTGTCACGGTCGGAAGATTATGATATTTAATAAGCATGGTCCCTCTCTATAACACAAAGTGATTTTTGCAGCAGATTCAAGATGCTTATGAAACTGACATGCAGTATTGATGATTTGAAGGAAACAAGGATAGTCACAAGTTGTTTATTTGGAGTAGAGGCCTTTTAAGGGGAAAAGAAAAATTGTGGTGCATATGGTGCGTGACTAGCGTCTGATTATTTTGAAGTGGCTGCATTTCTCACGTATTGGTGGCCCCTCAATGGAAAGATGCAACTTACAAAAGTGAAACTTTACTCTTTTTGAAGGGGATGAATAAAGACATTCAAGCTTTTTAGAAGTCTAGTAAGTCTGTCAAAGATGTAATCTGAGATAGTAGCTCTCCTTGACTGTTAATCCCCTCCTATTCCTGAGACTGTTTGGCAAGGCATCTCTATGGATTCATCGTGCCTTTTACCTTTATCCTTTGATAAAAGATTTATTTGTGGTTGGTGGAGGACATGATAAAGGATGTAAAACCACTCATTTTTTTGTCTTTCCCACACCCTTACTCACATTAACTGTGGCTCAGGCATCTCTAGACAATTTCTTATAAACCTGCATGATTTCCCTCGTCCAATTACAGTGATAGAGACACATCTTTCTTCTTTCTTAGTGAATTATTGGAAAGAATTGTATGTTTGTTCATGGTGTGACTTGAAACTTTTCCTTTGGCATATCCCACCCTCAATCTGATGGCCAGATAGAGGTTGTTAATAGAAGCTTAGAAACTATCTCAGATGCATGTGTCATTGACAACCTGGTGTGTTGGAGTAATTTTCCCACTACGCCAAGTTTTGGTATAATACTACCTCGTTTGCTACAACTACCTATCATTTTGCTACAACTTTAACTCTTTATGAGGTTTGTTTATGGCCATCAAACCGCCACAACACTTACCATATCTGCTAGGTGAATCTAAAGTGGCAGTGGTGGACCGATGTATGCAGGATAGGGAAAATATGATTCAGGTCCTTACGTTTCATCTGATGCGCGCTCAGCATAGATTAATGGAATAGCAATCCAATAGGCACCGCCTCTGAAAGATTTTTGACATAGGTGAATTGGGTAGTTGTCAACTCCAACCGTATAAACAACCTCATCTTGTCAAGCCCTTAAATCAGAAACTTGCTCCAAAGTATTTTTGGACCATTCAAAATCATTGATAGATGTGGTAGTTGCGCTTATAAGTTGAAGTTTCCATGTAACACCCCTAATCCTAATCCTGTAATATAATCGCAAGTCGTAGCATAACATAATATAATTCGCAGCGGAAAATAAAACTAAATACCGTTGGTGTTACACGCCGTTACCCACCCATGTGAGTAACAAGGCAACCTTACTCCATCCATCAACTTCAACTCCCAACCGTAGTGATGACCAGATACGGAGCAATCTTAAAGTTACAATCCAAATCCAAACCAACCAAATGAGGAACTAAACCCAATACAACCGAACTCCATATTACAGTACATAATAAGACTAAAAGTTAAAAGTGTTTTATTGAATAATGCATCAACTTCCCAGCGTCCTCCTCTCCGGCTTCGTGTCTTCTTTCAGTAACCTGAAATGTTTGGCCCACTGAAGGGCTCAGCAAACTATATGCTGGTATGCTAAATGTAGTCTTAAATCATTTGGATCCCTTAAGTCGTTTAGCCATCTTGATATTAGATTCATTACATGTTGTACCGATTTACAATAATAATAACAACTGTAACAGTTTAAATAAACACATAACAATTCATCCAACAGTATTATCACATAACCAATACCAATAATCAATAACCAATAAACAACAACCAGTAATCCACAACCAACAATCAGTAACCAATACTAAACAAGATACGCGTGTGAATTAACTGTACTTGTTAGTTGGCCTCATTGCCCTTATCCTTTTTAACCAACCATTAACCTTCCAATTACTTTCCACCTCGGGCGTCATGTTAGGAAAACCCTTAATAACTTAATAATGAACAGTAGTCCCCTGGGTTCTAATGGAACCGTTGCCAGCTGACCCTGTGGTCCTGGATTCCTTATTTGCCTTACAGGCATCCAATTCGACCGAAGCCTGCACCAGCAGTAGTGCCCTCTGCCATCATCGAATGTGGACAATGGATTCCCTTGAGTGACTCTTGATAGTAGTCTCTCGTAGTGATCACGTTGCGCAACCAGATAGTCGAAACTAACTGGATTCCTCTCTTTATAAGTTAGCCCTTTAGTCAGTGATACCAGATCCAATCCTTGTGTTAAGACTATGATAAGTGACCGTCAGTTAGGTTCTTGTAATACCTAAAGGTCATCTAGTCTTGTTTGAGTTTAGATGTATAAACTTCCAGTCATAAGACATTCGCGTAAAATA
>JAIOTZ010000775.1:0-44390 GCA_023374045.1 Limonium bicolor
ATGAGATATTAGTCGCAGGTAGTCAGACACAACAAGGATGTGTGGGGGTCTGTGGCATTTGTCTTCTTGATTCCCGATGATGCAGAGAATCGATTGGGAGAATGAGAATTAGGGGCCGTTGCGAGCAAAGAGAATGATGGTCCCCAGTTACAAGAGAGTATGGGCTCTTGAAGGAAAAGAAAATTCTGTCGTATGAGAGTGGGAATAAGAAGGTGACAGGTGGAATTCTTCATTGTTTTCTGCTTGTCTGTTTGCTCGATCTCGCTGTGTCGAAGAAGGAGAAGTCGATATGTTATAGGGATGCGTTTGATTCACTTTGTTTTTTTTTTCTTCTTTCTGTGTAGTTAGTTTAGTTGTTTTACTAGTTTTAGTTTGTTGGGTTTAGTTACCGAATTCGAGCATAGCTCAACCGGTTAAAGCATTTGGGAAAGGTACGGGAGGTCTCGGGTTCGAACCTCAGCGGAGCTGTTGTTATATATTTTTTTGTAACAAAGTTGCGACGCTATTTTTACTTATTTACAACGTTACAATGTCGTAACGTTACGTACTTACTTTCGTATCCGTACATATATATATATATATATATATATATATATATATATATATATATATATACTAGATTTAATTGTTCACTGATTTATTCCGAATTATAAAACGCGTTATGATTTTTATGCGTTTAATGTTCAGGGGTATTTCAATTTGATTTACTATTTTAGAGAATCGTACCAGTTCCATTCCAGGGAACTGACTCACCTCTCCCGGGGTGGGCTGCTTAGTTTTCATCTTGCAGGTACGAAATTGTTCATACATGTGGCCACGAAGAGTATGAGTGATTGGGATGGGATTTAAGAGTTATGGAGAGTTACTTAGTTTTATTTTAAGTTATGTTTACATTGTTTTTCTCGAGTTCAGACTATAACATTTGTAAGTAGAATTGGTGAGGTTTTGTAACCGGGTGTTTGGAACCCGATGATCTGTAATCGCGAGTAGATTTTTATCCGCTGTATTTACTTTAATTAGGACATTACATAAACCCTTTTATGGACCTAGCCGGACACCAGAAATGATGGAGAACTTCATTCGCAATAAGCGCACATTCTGTAATCAACCTCCCTTTAACAAATGCTGACTGATGGCTGGAAATAATGTTAGTAATGACTGACTTGACTCTGTTTGCCAGTACCTTAGTAACAAGTTTGTAGATCACATTGCATAAAGCAATTAGTCTATAATCTTGATGTGACGAGAGGACCCTTTTTTTGGGAATAAGCATTATCAATGTGTGATTCATACCCTCATATAGATCTACCCATTAAGAACGTGCAAGACCTGCCTCGAAACATCGTGACTGATAATGTGCCAAAACTTCTTAAAGAAGAGAGCGTTCATGCTGTCCGGGCCTGGGGATTTGCAGTCACCCATCTGATGAAGAGCTCTCTTAATTTCATTCACGGAGTAGCTGATGAGAGAAGGTCTCGATCTTTAGGGGGAGAGGATGCCAAAACTGCAGCAATAATATGAGGGTCGAGAACTCTACTTAAATATTACTACACTCATTGATCATATTTTTATAGGCGTGAGATTACTTAAGTGCGCCGTTTGATAACATCAATTAGGGCGATAATTTATAACATTGCACCAATTGATCTTGTGTACTTATTACATAGGTGCAATTAACTTTTATATAAAATGCATCATTTGCTCGTAGCAATACACCAGCATAATTTACTCTTGGTGACCCTTTAAATAGTGCAACCAAACATTGCCATATCTGATTATACTTTTAGGAGCAAGCTTAAATTAATATGCACTAATTGATATTCTACAAGTTGCATGTCCCAATTAACCATTATTGTAGTAGTGTTATAATGACAGTTTCACTGTAAAACATATAGGGTGTCCCTATTTTAATCGGGATGTTATATTTTCGTATTTAAAGAATTGTAAATTAATTGATAAGGATAATATTGTTGACCATTGACATTAATCAGGAAATTTACTGATTACATTAAATTACCAAGACAGGAAATTTGCGTTTTGGGTGTCTTTCTTATCACACTTGTATACTTTTCTGGTGAAAGTAAACGTAACGAATTAGAATTCTTTATAGTATCGTATGTATACATTTATTACAATCATAATCTTGGTATGACTATGTCAGTTGCCATTAATAAAAAACCATTTTGATGTTGACTAATTTCATCAAGCAAAGGCCTGGCTATTGCAATCCAAGTTATTCCCGTACCCAACTCCCAGCACGTCCAATACCTCTTATAGAACCCAATCCTATCCTCTTGCTTAGCAATGGATCCCTTCCCACATTCAAGACCGCCGTTAATTATGTTAGTGGACTCCGTACCCAGGAACTCTTCCGGCCGCACTGTCAGCTGACGACGGCGTCCACTTCCCGGTGATGACATCGTGGCTGGATGGCTTGTTGCTCTGCGGTGTCATCCAGAACCATATTGCTGTCTTGAATGATATAGCGGGTCTGTTGATACCAGATCCGGGTTGTTGATTAAGTCTTGATTAATTGCTGTCCCAGCTTGAGCGTATGTAGTTGCTGAAGGAAGTAATAGTATAATTGATTAAATTAAATTACGAAGACAGGCCGGGTAGAAGAGAGAAATTGATTAAGAGGGTGTGGGGTGAGTGATTACTTACTGTGTTAGCTGGATTGGACCACGACCATAGTACTGTTTTCCAGGTGCGCATGGATATTGAGGTGAAGTACAGAAGGCACCTGATGCACCTTGTTCTTGAACGAAGCGTATCCCCAAGCGTATGGGCCGTCTGGTGCAGCCGCCCATCCTCCAGTGGTCTCGTGTGAGGTTTGTCCAAGGAAGGCAGCGAGTTCACTTTACGGGTGTCTGTGTCACCAGTTGTCCCGAATCCAGGGAAAACTGAGCAGCACTGATGAAAGCAGCGTAGGTATAGAATCCATGGCCAGAGCAGGCGTTATCGTTGCGGTGTTTAAGCATTTCGTCGAAATTGCTCTGACTGATGATGGAGCTGACATCACCTCCCTGAGTAGGCGTAGGCGTAGAGTAGTAGGAGTAGGAGTAGTGCCACCGCATTGACTCTGGCAACCGTCTTTACAGTATGTGTCTGTTGAGCCGCACCATCCGTACTTGCTGCAGCATAGTCCGTTGGGACAAACAGCTCCACCGGCTTGAGAACCGCACTGCTCGGCGGATGAGAAGCTGATCAAGAGAAGAAAGGGGAGAGCGGCGGCGGTTAGGATGAGTGTCGTTTTCATTGTTGGGAAATGCTTCATATTGTTGGATGAGATTGATAAGCTAGATGTGGCCGAGTATTTATAGAATGAAGTGGCGTGTTTGTGGGGTTTTAAATGACTTGACTTTATGGTAAGGTCAAGATTTGATGGCTGCTGGTGTCAATGCTTCTACAACGTTGAATACTTCTCATATAGCTTACTTAAGTCTTCCGCGTTTTTCTTCAAAAGAAAAAGTCTTCCACGTTATCAAGGGGTCAAAGCACAAGTATCTCATGTTAAATATCTTTAATCCACACCACTTCGTAGTTGCTGTGGAGTCTAAATTGAGTTATTAAGAATTCTTATAGAAGAATTTTCTTCCCACTTAGTTAAGAACCATAAAAACCATTAATAATCTTATCTTAATTCCTCACTGTTGGGGTATTTTCACTGTTGCATACTAAATGTCATATATACACACACCATAAAGGTGGATTATAACTACTTGGTTGTCTAACTTACATTCACCTCAAATAATATACTACCACATATATAAAATTTAAAATAAAGCAGATAGAAATATATCAAGATCAAAAAAAAACAAATTTTAAAGGATGATTTACAATATATAAACTATTATCCATGTTCTATGTATCATCATTATTTTTAAAGTGTACGATATTTTGAATTTTTTATCATTTAATTTCTCTGTTTATCTTTTATGTACCCCTTCTACCACAATTCTCCTATTCTCTATTAAAACATTAAGAATAAATAATCCAAAATTTTCATCTCACAAGTACTAATAAAACTAACATCCCCACACATATACATGACAATTTGGGTTGATGGGTCAGGTTGAAATCAATACTAGTTGTATCCATTTAAAAATATCAACCCAACCCAAAAATAGATGGGTCGAAAAATTATGACCCTATTCCAACTCTTTTAAAATCCTTAAACCCTAACCCAACCACCACAACCCATTTTTTAAACAAACAATAACCCATATTGCTTAACACAGCCATAAACTTCACATTACATGAGATTAAATTGTACTCCATCATGTCTCAATAGATGATTTTCTAAGTGGTCATTGTTTTCAAAATATAAGATGTTTTGATCTTTTTTACCACTTTCCACATTTAACTCTTACTTTTTTTCCTCCACCCACAACACTCTTATTCACCATAGAAAAGTAAGGTAAAATAGTCCACAATTGTCTCCTTAATTTTAGTGTGTTGTGTTAGAAAATTGTCTACTAAGAACATGTTTTGACCTTGGATTGAATCGTTTTAGGTTGTGAGAACCAGATATGAGAAGTTGGCATCTTGAACTGTACATGAAATAATGAATCTTGGTAAGGTCGAATCTTGTTTGCTAATTTAATGATCTTCCCGAATGAATTTTGACACGAAATTTTGTACATGTGTGATTATAAAGTATAATTCGTTTTGATATAAATTAATATAAATTTGGAGTTATAAAACGTAAGTTAGGATTTTTATAGTTACGGCCTTGTATGAATAAACTTAGCTATTTAATATGTAAATTTTAGGAAATAAAAATTTTAGAATATGTCTAAAATGTTACAGTTACCATAGGTAAAATTTGGGAATTTCTAGTTAATGGGAAATAAGCTAATAAATTTTTCTTAATCTTCCTAAGTAACTTTATAATATATGTTTTAATGATAAGTTAATGAGTGATTGAATACTATATTTTATAGATTGAAAATATATTGGAGGTTACGATAACATTTTATAGTAGGTTGATAATTACATTAGGTTATAAACTTTAATGAAGAAATAAAAGAATTAAAATGTTACTTTAGGGTAAATACCGAAATATAATTAACTCATTTATATTATTAACTTTAAGTTATGGAAATTAATATAGGAAGTTATGAATAAGGGAAATACTGTACTTTATAAGTTGTATACCGACTAAGATTTAATTACAAGATATTAGGATAACTAAATGGGTTACATGAAGGGTTACTTAAATATATATATATATACACACATATATACATTATTACATTTTAATAATAAAAATAAGAAAAATATATTTTATTAATAGAATGTGGGAATATTAGTAATTTAAATGTAATCCTTACATGATATTCACATTACTAAATGATAGTTCAACATCTTATAATACTATAAAAGAATATTATATGAGGTGGTATTAAATTATGGTTATGAAATTAAGCTTAAAGAGTTACCTTTGAAATTCTAAGATTATATAAACCATATTAAAATACATGTATAATATTATTTGTCAATGACCAGAATGTAAATCTATAAATGGGTTAAGTAATTAATAAGTTAAGACTTAGGAAAATTTGTAATTAGATTACATAAAAGTTACACAAACAGATCTTATAGATAATTAATAATAAAAATAAATGACACTTTTACCTCTAGATGTGAAGTAGAGTAATAAGTCTAGATTTAATCATTTCATAACATTTATAGTATTGAATAATAACTTAATGTTTGAAGATAAATCATTAAACAGATTATGATATAAAACTATACTAGACTATGATTAGGAATTTAATCTAAATAATAATCCTGAAGTTTTTTAGAATTAGATAAGCCATATAAATACTTTATAACGTTAATTACCAATATTCAAATGTGACTTATAATTAATGATGTATTCAGTAGTTAGAACTATAAAAGGTTTGTAAATAGAATTAGATACTTAAAACCTTTGAACCTTTAATTAGATGAAACTAAGTTACATACGAGATTATATTGATCTACTTTACGACACTGGAAATCTTAATATGCCATTTGAATATAAGGTATAAGGATTTTTCCGTAATGATCTTATTAAATAACTGACCAATTCACTTATGAATGAGAATTTAATTCTTAGATAAATTTTACCTTATGTTAAGATATAATTTTCCTAAAACCTAATAAAGGAATTAATTTATTAGTTTCCTATGAAACCTTAGGTTGTTTTTGAACAATCTAAATGTATTTAAGACATAAGTTTATTAAAGTTTAGTATAAAAATTATACATAGTCTATGGAGAGAATGTGTGTAAAAATAAAACATTTAGGAAATTAATGTAAGTAAGGATCATAAAGGTTATCCTAAAACACCTTATTATATAGGTAATAATTAAGTAAATAATATTAACACCCCTACTGCTAATACCGTCATTACTGTACAAATACTTACCTTCGCAGCGGATATTACTTACTCAACGGCGGGTGTACAATGCCGTTAGTCACCCACGTGACTAACAAGGCGGATTACAATACTACATACTATCGGTCTGATGATTATGAATATACCGAGTACTCTACACCATACAATACTTCCCATTGCATACTCAACCATAATCCAATTACAACTCCAATACAATACTATACCGAGTATACTACAGTCCTCAAATTACCGATACAGTTTAAGCTTCCAAATTCGCATTACAATACAAGTACCGATCCCTACTATACAACTACCCATGCTTAGCAGTCCCCGTTCCTACTCTCTCGAACGGTGAACAGCTTCGGTACCTGCACACTAAAAAGGGTCCCCCGAGGGGTCAGCTTACGCTGCATATGAAATCCGCATATACCGCTGCTAACCGCGGTACGCCGACTACTTTGGGTCGGATATACATGGAGTTCATTTACATGCATACATTACATACTCATACTACACATACAATCAGGATACCTACATAAATACACAAGTACAATACCTACTAAGGAAGACAATTCAATAGTCAACCATTCGTATTTGTTATACATTCTTTACTCTTCGTACTGTGTTCGATATTCGTTGCTCTACTCATACTTACTCCTTACTCTTGCATACTCATCACTCCATGTTCAATACCTTACTCGTACACGATCCTTACTCTGTGCTCGTTACTATACTAGTGCATACTCACTACTCGATTCTCCATACTTACTCTTACATACTCAATACTCGATACTTACTCATACTACTCAATACTCGGTACTCCTTACATACTCATACTTGCTTCTTACTCGATACTCATTACCTTACTCATACATACGCAATACTCATTACTTTGGCCTCTGGGCGGAGTCATACTCAAGACTCGCCACCGGACCTACAATACGAGGGCTATACGCTTAGCTCCTCAAATACTCAAATGTCCGTTCTACCGGACTACACGAATTCCCAACACTCTTCTCTCAGCACAATACAACCTCATGGGTTAGCCTAGAAGTATCTCTCTCGATAACCTCTGTTAGCTTAGGGAATTACCACCGTCTAGTATCCTCAGATTTAAGGTTTCCCCAACATATCGAATACTCTCTCGTTCGGGGCATACTTACATTAGTCGGGTCCTCTCATAATGGTCGACTAATTACTAAGGGGTTTGGAGATCCCTCTTCATTCTTTACTACTCTCATGGTTCATGTTTTGCACCGAGATTAATTCCTCTAATAGAGGTTACTTATATACTTCCACTACTGTTCGTTTGTGGATTATTCATTTCGTTTCTCCTACCGTTATCGGGAGGTTATTACTCCCGTACACTCTCTCACATTCTAGTGAGTTCATTGGTTTACGTTACCATTTATTGGTTTGTTGGTTTAGTGCGTTGCTACGGTTCCATTAATTCACACATGACTCTCGCTACGAGTCGATACACAACAACACTCATCTATGAGTCGGTCTACGCACTAAGTAAAGCCACACAATCATTCAAGAAGGTTAGCTCAATCAACATACAGCAAGACATATAATGAAAGGCAATAAACCGTTTTCATGCTTTAGTCTTGATTAGCCGGCATACAGCACACAAATCAACGTAACCGGTTAGCATACGGGGCATGAGGAAATCATACCTTTCACCGGAGTTAGCTTTAACACGTGTTCCCTTGTTCCTTGGTTCACACTTGTTCCACTGATAATGTTTCAACATTATTATTAATACTATACTCTCACGATACACAAATAATTACTACTCCCGTACTTACCCGTTATCCCGGTGTACTTAATGTTTTTATACTCTAACTTGCTTGGTTACTTTTACACTTGCTTTCACCCTCATATACTTACTTTCTTACCTTCACAATTTCATTTACAGTGTACTACTACATTTATATGCATACATGTGTATAAGCATATATATATATATATATATATATATACCTATGATTGTTATAATCATATAATAAATTTTTTTTTTGACCCGACCGGACTTGCGACCGACCTTGCAGTCCGGTCCATTCCAGTAGCTACCAGTACAGGAAATTTTCCGGCCCGACCGAACTTGCAAGTCCGGTCGCAAGTTCGGTCCATTCCAGTAGCTCTCATTACGGAATTTTTCTGGCCGACCGAACTGCAAGTCCGGTCGCAAGTTCGGTCCATTCCAGAAGGTTTCTGACGGAGAATTTTCTGGTCCGACCGAACTTGCATGTCCGGTCGCAAGTCCGGTCGATTCCAGAAGGTTTCCCGTCTTTGTAATTTGGGCTCGCCGAACTTGCAAGTCCGGTCGCAAGTCCGGTCCGGCCCAGTACTTCAGTTTTAAAATCTGTTTTCAGTTCCTCTCTTTTACCCATTACTTCCCCAATCTTCCTACCTGTAATCCCACATGTTTTAGTGCCATTTAGGCTTCCTAATATACCTTAATCCATCCACCAAATCCATTACTCATTTCTAAATCCACATACACAATTCCTTCACTTCTTCTTCAACACTTATGCACAGTTTTTGTGTCTCTTATGCTACAGATTTTTAAACCAACTCCTACCATTCATACTCCCCCTAGCAATTCGCTACTCCTAGCATTCTAAATACCTCTCCTTACCATACCAATTCATCTCCAAGCCATTGCACTACCTATACCCAAGTTCCAACACTCATCTTACCAAAATCCTGCACATTAAATTCTCCTAACTTCTCCCGTGTGTTCTTATACACTTTGCTACAGATTTTACACTCCATATTCCTCATACTACAATTACCATCCCATGGCCATTAAACATCTCTACTATCATCAATACATACCTTGGTTCTCCCACTCACCAAGTCATCCTTAAACACACAATTCCAACTAAAATTTCGCCATAGTTCATCTACTTTCCTTACTTATCCACACACATCCTTTCTCATCAAATTCATCTCTATTCTAGCCAAACCACAAGGGTTCTATCAGCACACATACAAAATCCCAATATACCAATATTTCCTCATCCACAATACCATTATTCAATACAATTACTTGGCTCTAAGGCCTACAATCCACATGCTTGCTCTTAAATACTCAACTTCACAATCTCAATACTAGTACAAGGTTTTGGGTTCTTTAAACATTTTGCCCATTCCCATTACTCTAATTACAATAAAATTACATTAGGAAGGAGCTCTTACCTTGAGCTTATACTTCATTCTTTCTTTTCCATTTCTTCTTCCCTCTTTCTTGCATAAATCGATCACATGGGGAATGGAGTTGCCAAACTCCATTCCATCACCCAAAGCACATCAAAACATATAATTAATACACTAGCCCTTAGATTTATGCTAGTTCATTGAAGTGTTCAAAATACAAATTTCTAGGGTTTACCTTTGGAGTGCTTTAGGAGGGGTTTAGCCCTTGGTTCAAGAAGTGTTCTCACCACCATTGGAGGGTTGAGCAAAGCTCCAAAACAAGAGGAAAAACAAGGTAAGAAAGAGACCAAAATCGGCCATGCCAAGAGATGGAGAAAAGTGAGGTCTTTCATGGAGATTTTTACCTTGTTGGAAAGGAGACTCCAAGCTCCACAATGGTGTGCTTTTCTCTTCAATGGGGAAAACCCATGGAGATGAAACTCATCCTTTTCGAATTTTGAAAAGATAGGAATGTAGAGGAGGATGAGGGGAGTTCAAATATGTGTTTTATTTTTCATTTGGAGCTCACATGGAGGTAGAGCAAGAGGATGAAGAGGGGCTGCCATGGAGCTGTTTGGAGAGCTCCAAATCGCCCACATTCGAGAAGGTAGGAGGGACTGTGATAGAGGGGGAATAGTAGAGAAGAGGGAAAGTGAGAAGGTGAGAGAGGGGTATTTACTTTATGTACTTTGTTTGTTTTTTTTTTTTTTTTTATTTACTTATTTGTTACTTGTGTGTGTTTGTGTGTGAGGGTTGTTTACCCAGTAAAAACCGGCCCCCACTATACTGTTAAGCTGGAGCAGTTTCTCGTCTTTTATATAACGCTCGTTATTTACCCGGGTTTAGTTCTATTCATTAACCGGGCCCGTTTTCCGGAATTTTCTCGTTTAATTATTTTTATTAGTTATTAAGCTTCCATACATGCTTAATAATTATTATTTGGTTTATAATTTTTACGGGTCTGTTTGACCACTTAGAATCACGTTTTCGGGTTTCCTCGAAAACCGTGCGCTAAAGCTCTATTAGCGTTTTAATACATTATTCGGATCCGTTTTCTTCGATCATTCCGTATACTAATTAGGCATGAATAAGCCTTAGGAATCCTTGCGATACTATAACCGAGGTCTCGTACCTCCTATGGTTATTTAACGCTCATTTTAGCGTTTTCCGCTTTCTAAGCGTTTTCTCATTTCTTTGGATTTATTTTCTTTACCAAAATTACTTAGGCACTATTAGGCCTTTAAATACCTTACTAGATAATATAATCACCATATTTAAGTTCGGGGTATTTCAATCTACCCCCCTTAAAGAACTTTGCCCTCAAAGTTGGTGAATCTAATATTACTACTTGTATACATACTCTATGCTAAGGTTGTAACCTATACATATATCTGTCAAACTCCGAATGTCTGACATGATGCATAAATACGCATCCAAACAGCAATGTCACGCATGCATAGCAACAAAAATATCCGTTTTACTTCTCTCCAAGGGGGTCCATCCGAAGACAATTAGGTACAATCCTCCCAATGGCGAGTGATCCCTCAGGTACCGGTCACGTTTGAACACTTACGCTTTCTGGTTCACGGCCGTCATGACTTGAGCACTTACGCTTTCTGGCTCTACGGTCCTTTGGTTCTGATCAAATTCATTTGCACATATAGAGATCCTCAGGCACTTACTCATACTTACTTACTCATACTTTACTCACACTTACTCATACTTACTCGGGACTACACTGCCCCAGTGCCCTTGGAAAAATACAAAACACACACTGTTACCGTACACCCGGTGTAGTGGTTTCAAACTACTCTACACTTCCACAGACTCAAAACTAGCTTCACCTCCTATGGTTTCGACCGGATACCCGTGCCTAGGCATGGAAGATCCACTAGCGCCCGTGGGAGCGGTTTTAAAACCGATCCTCATTCTCGAGTTTGAAGAAAACGTTGTACCAAATTAGTTTTGGAAATTCATTTTGAAAACCTTGCATACATCTCCCAATTTCAATTTATGATGATTATACCTAATACTAGTGTTATTACTGCGACCACTTAAGGGAGCTTCCAGAGTCCTTCAACCACAATGTGATCAGCATTGGTGTTGAATTATCCTTCCACCCCAATTTGTGTTCGGCTTCCCTTGATCGCTAGCAAATCAAGTTCCACTTCCCACCTCAATACAAACAGACAGATTGTCAAACATTATTTCGTTTTCTATCTTTTTAATCTTGCTACTCATAATCATACACATACATTTTCCAATTCATATGATTCACTTACTTACTTACTAATCATTTCATCAATTATTGCTACATCTTCTCCAACTGCTAACCTTAAGAATTCAAGGGTATAATATCACATTAATTTTCTATACTCCAATTTATACTCATAAAATACATCGGTTGTACACCGATTCATACTCATTACATACGTCGGTTGTATACCAATTTATACTCATTACATACATCGGTTCCGTACCGATTTATACTCCTCAAGTCTCCCATACATACTCATTCTTCATACTATTACCAATCGGGGTTCTCATTCCATGGAGTTTCTCTACTCCTTTCCTATACTTGCTTCTCAAAAACCATGATTACACGATGAGTGAATACAAATGTTTATGTAACATAAGTATCGATCATCCAAAACAAATACTTTTGCGTTATGCGCATTGTAGTTTATGCACCTATCACGTAAAACATACATTTCGCGGTTTTCGCTCTACCCCCCTTAAAAGGGATTACGCCCACGTAATCTACCATGTGTCAACATTGGACATTGGTCGAAGGCATTCAGCCGTCATGGAGTGGTTCAGTTTCCATGCGGTTTATTATACAATGTTCCTTGATCAACGGGTCTTAACCGTACTGTCGGTTGGTCCTTGCATCAAGAATTTTCATCGGAGTTTATTTAACTCTTGACCGGGTTCGGTTCTAGCCTGAATGGCTTTAAGGCATTAACGATTAACCTTTTGTTCACTAGGTGTACTTCACTTAGAATTCTGGCCCATTAGCTTCTGCTGCGCGACCCTGATAACTTGGGTTATTCGCCCTTCTTGTTATTTTAAATGTGCTATACAACACCTTTTTATCCCTTTTATAGTGGGAATAAGGCCTGTTCCATCTCGCGTGGTATTCTTTTACCGTGCGTGAACTTAATGAGTTTTAGATTCATAACCAGCTCTCTGGCAATCTATATACATACTGTTGTGTTTGTAGTGATCATTCACTTGGTTTCTCCGACTTATTGTCGGTTGAGGTTAAGTCACTACTTCGTTGTAGTGCTTCCTCTGTTGTTAGTAGCTTCTGAATTACACCAGTTCTCTGGTTCATTACAAGTGTTCTTTACTTGTATGACCTTGCATTTTCCATGCGTCGGTCCTTGTGACCTTCTTAAGTTTCCTTCCACTTTTGTTCCAATGGATTTCACTTCTTGTGATTGTTGGTGTGTTTCACACTCTTCATGCTTCTTTGGCCTTAGGCCGCACGGTTTGTTTCTAAGCTTTTGCTTGACTGGCTTATGCCATGTTTACTGGTGAAAGGAGGGATTTACCATGATTTACATTTTCCTTCTTCCTAGCTATCTCACTTGATCATTAACTGCACAAGTGCAATACCAAAACACTCAGTCATACAGAGTGCAGAGGCGTAAACTCTTGGCAGTAAGTCTCTTATGAGGTCGCAATAGGACTGATCGTTACTCTTTCAGGTGGTGCTTCATCATTTGGTGCAGACTTCTGGCTTGTTGCCCGGTCTGCCTACCATCTTGTATTAACAACCCCATAGTATTGGGTGGTTATTCACATACGTTGGTCGCCTGTTGCGCACCATGTTCTTACTGATTTCACGGTATTGGTCTACATGGCATCCACTGTTGCTAGCTTCAGCTCATGCGTCTCTATCATTCATACGATGGTTTCCCATGTATTTGGCAATACCGAATATGGTATTCCTTTATTTTTCTGAGCTCCCTGAGCATCATTGGTTTTATAACCGGTTACTCCTTGGTTGTCATCAATTGCTGTTGAAGCTTATTTCAAATTGCTTGGCAATAATTGTATGCTCAAGCTTGACTACATTAGTAGTTCTGAAAGGATATATTTCTCGACAGTTGCTGATGGTATCCCCTTCTTGGGATCCATATGCTCACCGCTCTTGCGGTCTCATATTTATGAGGGGTATCCTTGCTTGTTGATCATTAAACTCTATTGGTGTCGTCCTTGACCACTTTCTATGTGGTCCACAACTGGTTTTGCAACCGTTGAACTCTGTAATGTAATAGTCTCATGGCATACTAGTCATATTGCCTAGAGCTCTGCTCATCTTAGGCTGTTCCAAAGTGGTTACTTCTCCATATGCCAAAGAATGGCTTAAGGTGATACTGGGCTCCATGATAAGATCGTCGCATCACGCTTCCGTTCATTGGAAGCCCTTTTGTATTCTGGTATTGATTGATACCATGTATTAATTTGGGGTATCCCCTGTCAAGTGGGATCCCTTCGGTGTTCTAACCGTATGTTCGTTCCAATTGTGGTGCTCTTATCACAACATTTTGTTCGACTGTTTTGACTTGGTACCCCTTTATGGATTGCTCCTGGGTATTATTGATTATGCTATTGCATCTGATTGATGTTTATGAGTATGTTCAGTTGTCATCCTGCCTTGCGGTTCTGGATCTGAGTTATCCGTTGAGGATTATAGCGTCTCCCGTTCTTAGGGTAGACCATTGGTGTTTTTCCTTGTGTTATAACGGATTTGATATCCCTTCAGGTGATGAGCGGTATTTCTGGTACCTTATAACATCAACCTGTGTGTTTGTGATAGTTATTCTGGGAATTCCATCCCATTCATTGGACACTGATGGCATTTGCCTTATTGTGTTCAGACTGGGTATTCTTTCCAGTCATCATGCTTTACTTTAATATATTCAAGACATACCCAATGTCTTTATTCAGTTTTTGGTGCTTCTCGCACTTTTAACTCTTAATCATCTTCCTGTAGTAGGTTCTTGACTCCTTAGCTTGTAAGCTTATCTGAGTTTCTTCTGCTCATTTTGGGTATCCAACTGTTCCGTTTTCAATTTCCTTATGGTCCGTAGCACAGAGTTGACTACTTCCCGTGTTTCGTACACTACATGTATACATACGTGGGGTACCATCTTGGCACGTTACCACTTACCTAACTACATGTCAGGCCCGCAAGCTCCTTCGGAGTGCGGTCGTCCCACATCCCGTATTTGGGTACACTCGTAGTGTTCGTCACACGCCTAGGTGAAGTCTTCTATTGTCAACTCCTCTTGTATCATTCTATGATACTCACCGTAATTCCGCCTGTTTGGTTTTAAAAATCCAAGTTTTAAAAGAAGGGTTCGTGGTTTTGAAAGAAAAATTTTGGTTTTTGAAATAACAGTTCGGTGTTAAAGAAATTCTTCATGGTGTTGCCATGTTTGCGGTCTTGACCAAGTTCAGCTTCTTGCTGATTGGTATGTCCTTAATACAATGGTCGTGCCGTTAGGCCTTCCGAGGATTGGTGATCCTATATTTGCTCATTCGTCATAGCGGTACTTTAGCAAGTATTTGCGGGTTGTTAAAGGTATTCTAATTGTCTAGTAGTTGCTGCACTTGCCCTGGGCAAGTGCGCGGGTAGGTTGTTTTTCGGTTAACGCATACCGGTGGCGGTATCGTTTCCATCCATAATTGGTGGTTTTATTAGGTCCTCATTTGATCTTTTCATCTTGGTGATCGATCTCCTGAGTCGCTTCTCAGTGTACTTGACGTGGTTGTCGTCCATCCGGGTGTCTCGTACCTTCAGTGTGGTTAACAAGACCTGACTTATCCTTAGGAACCAGGTTGTGGTCCTCTAGGTGTATGTGTTATGACTTCTTTCATAGTTATCTGGACTATGTTGTTCGGTTATTACAGCCTCTCGGAATGTAGGTTTGGTGTTAATCCAACCTCGACTAATTCCTTAGTCGGTTGGTATACCGTTGTTGGTATCATCAGAGGTTACAGTCCGTAGACTCTCTTGTCTAGGGTTCGTTACTCTATCTTCCTTGCTTTATTGTGCGATTGTGCTTCTCTTCTTGCTGGCTGCACATAGTTCTCGCGACTGCGAAGCATGTCGCCCCATGGTGCCATAAATTCCATCATCCTTGTGTTTAAGGATTTGTTCCCTCATATTTATTTAGACTTAATTAAGCCTTTAGAATCCTTATAATACGCTAACCGAGGTCTCATACCTCCTATGGTTATTTAACGCTTATTTAGCGTTTTTCGCTTTTTAAGCGTTTCTTTATTTCTTTTGCATTTATTTTCCCTTACCAATATTTCTTAATCATTATTAGGCTCTTAAATACCTATTAGGATAATTTAATCACCATATTTAAGGTCGGGGTGTTTCAAAAGGTAAGATAATCGAGTTTGGTAGTTGTCTCTGAATTCTAAGAACAATTAAGTTATAATAAAATGTATCTATGATTCCAGTGCACAAGATGTAGATCTTATTTAAGTTAAGGGGAAGACTTAATCATAATGGATTATCTAGTAGATATTGATAAAATACATAATCATTACATTGTGACATAATAGTATAGTATTCTAAGATAAACCCATCATAGGTCATAATACGATGTTTATCCTAAAGTAAGAATAGAGGTATTGAGCTTAGGAATTGTTATTGAAATTCTAAGATTAATTGAATAATATAAAATGCACTTAAGATATAAAGGTCTCAAAAGTCTTGAATGAGAGAATTAAGGTTAAGTACTAGTAAAGTGGATAAGAGTGGAATAATTAACAAGTGTTAGTAAAATACATTCCTTGGTCTTATAACATTGGGCTATACAACATTCTAAAATAAGTCAAAGGTTATACATAACATTTAAGCGAGGGCTTACAAGATAATTGAGATTTAGGAATAAGAGTGAGGAATTTATTTAAGTTTAACTTAGAATATAAGTTATTGATAATAGACTATCTTTAATATTCCTCAGGGTATGGTTGAATATCTACACGAGTCTACTAGAACTGCTACATCATTAATCAGGTACGTTTTCTCGTACTCAGATACGTTTACTAAAAGACTTGAGGAAACATTTTTTGAAAAACGCTAACTGAGCTTGAAAGGAATTTCAAAAGGAAAACTACTTGTGAGACTACTCAGCTTGATGTGACTGACTGAGCCTTAAATGTATAACTTGCATGGTTATTGTTTCTTCCTACCTAGTTGTTTCACTAGGCTATTAACTGTAAGGTGTTTACGCCTCTACACTCTGTAGGACTGAGTGTTTTGGTATTGCACTTGTGCAGTTAATGATCTGGTGGGATAGCTAGGAATACGGGAAAATGTTGAATCTTGGTAAATTCTTCCTTTGACTCTGGATATCATTTCATCCATGAGCTGAGTCTTTTATTGTGACGTGCGTGCGTCTTTACTGATGACTGAGAACGGGTCGGTGACAGCGGAGGGTTGTATATCCCTCGTCCAAAAAGGATGTATGTGACAACGTAGGGCTTTATATCCCTCGTCCATATGGACAATTGACTGGCGGTTGTACGGGTAAAAGCGTATTGCAGCAAGTGTACTGGTCTGTCGTAGCAAGTTTTCCTAGGTAGTATTCCCTAGGTTATCGAACCAAAGGAGGCTGTGTCTAGTTTAATCTTTAATCTATCTAACTAATAAACTGAAGGAAAAATAACAATAATAGATTGGGGGTTTGATTACAGAAAATAAACAATTAATTAATACTAAAACAATTTAAAGTGATTTTCTAGTAAATATAAAGGGTGAATCCTGGTTTACTACTTTTCCCTAGTTTATCAATTCCCTTACTGAGTGTTTCTAAATTCTAGATTGCAACCTTAGATCTAAATTAATCTAAAACCGGTCTCCCGCAAGATAGATTCTCACTAGCAATTCCCAAATCCTAACTCTTGTTACGAATTTACAAATTAACTAGTAGCGTTAATGATTCATCTGGTTTCTAGTCAGCTAATCCATAAGAATTGCCATCTGTAGTTTCACTGGTAATATTCTTATGGTCTAATGAACGCCGTAGTTCTCACTTGTAAGTAGTTCATACCAAATAAACTCAAACAATAAATAATCACAAGAGAATTCAATAATAAACAAGGAATAAAACTACAATCTGAATAGAATTTATATTTAACAACTCAGAAAGAAAGATAATAAACTAGTTGTCCATAATAAAACCAGAATTCTAACAATTACTCAGACATCGGAGACAAAGAAATAATAACAATATTAAAGAGATTAGAAAACGTCATCTAATTGTTGTAGAACCGATGACGTTTCCGGTCTCTGACTTCTGCTCCGGTCTGTCTGAACTGTTGTTGTTCCTCTTCTTCTGTCTCGAACAATTCCAAGAACTGCTCTCAATTCTCCCTCTGCTCTTGGGTTTGAATATTTCTTCTCGTGCGTGATGTGTTGTTCTCTCCTCTCGTCACCTCTATTTATATGCCAATAGCACATCAGATTAAAACAATAGAACAACTTCACGTCAGAATCTCTCAAGTGCATAAGCCTCTGTAAAGTCTTTACACTCATGCTGTGCATCAGTGTTATTATGCATGACCATGAAGATTTGTCGTGAGTGACTAAATGATCTGTTAAAAGATGTCATGCCCATACTCTGCGCCTCTGTAAAGTCTGCGCCTGTCTCAATTCACTCCTGCGCCAACCTGTCCATTGCCTACGCCTCTACATGACTGCGCCTCTGAAGAGTCTGCGCCAAGCACATCAGCTGCGCTTCTCTCGACATAAGCAGCCCGTGGCTCTGAATTCATATGTCTGCAGCTATATTATTTTCCTTGTCGGTGAGTGTATGGCCGATGAAGTCCACGAAGTCTGCGCCTATCGTCATGATGTCTGCGCTCCTGCTAGAGCATGTCGGCCCGCCTCCTCTGCATGGCTCAGCCGTTCAGTTTTCTTTTTGTCCCATGTTGCTCGCGTCTGCATGTATCTCAGCCCATGATGATTGGAATAAATGTCATGATGAACCAATCATGAGTGTCCATACAGAAATCCGTATAAGCCCACATGCATGGCTATGATGGATCCAAACTTGAAGCCCACACACTGCTCTTATTTGTCTGCGCCTCTGACTCAAAAGTCTGCGCCAGTTAGAGTTCCGAAATTGGAGTGCATGGCGCCGCCTCCAAGCCCAGCAACAATTCAAGACGTGCAATTGTCAAGTGCAAGCCCAGCTCCGTGTATGAGTGCATGTGTTACTCCATGTTCATGTGCATGTATATCATTCATGAATTTAATCTCGTGAGAGTGAGCAGCCCATCAAGATTGCGGCTCCAATCATTCTCGTCCGACAGCCATGCGGCCCACGTCATGGGTCATGCAAGCATTCGCAGCTCTTTCCTTCATAACATGATATACAAAAATAAGTCAACGAGCCCATGTGAATATGCATTCAAGACCGGCCCAAAGTATGTGGTATAGGAGTCATGATGAACCAATCATGAATAAACAGCCGTGAACAAAGTCCATATGCAGCTATACTAAAGTGCATGGCCTGCATTTTCTGCGTTTGTCGTATTATCCCCTGCAGCCCACTGTGATGTCGGCCCATGGAGAACAAGTCTGCTCCCGGTTTGATTATTAGGCTCTTCAAATATGTTTCTAGACCTTTTCTTCAGTGTTTTTAACCTGTTTTAGCACAAAACCTCAAGTAAGGGAAGTTTTTTGCATATAACATAAAATAACACATAAGTAAGGAATTTATCATATAAACCAATAAAATAGTAATCACATTAAGCATAAAAATATAGATAAATTTCGCACTTATCAGCGGTGGGGGTCATCTCTCCCAATTGGTTTTATTCCACTCTTGAGTATGTTGTCTATGGGAATCAACTTTCTGAAATGGTGGAGACGTAAACTGTCTACCACGGGTTATGGAGATTCTTGTCATTCTTAGTCCTGTGTGACTATCTGAGTCTTTCTCTTCTTAACCAGAATTGGATCTAACATCAGCAATGAGTGCTTACTAACATATGGTGTAACCTCTTAAGTGGATGACTTGGTTTTAAAGTTATTGGTCTCTATCTTTGTCTTATTCTCTTTTCTTTGTGATTTGAATGTTTTGGAGTGTCTTTTTTCTCTGTTTTACTTTTAAGAGTTTGATTTCAAGTTACTGTTTCGTTTTAAGAGTTATATTATTGTAACACCCCCAATTAACCAAACCGTAGTCCGAACGATGCGCCAAGCGATGATACAACAATTCTAAACATCGGAGTCACAGTTCCAACCGGGTGTCACAGACGTCAACCACCCACGTGGTTGACACAACAACACCATCAATACTAAGCTGCGGTCTGAATGACTGGAATTAAACCATAACCAAATCCAAGTACAAAACAGAAGATACAAACCGAGTACCGAGAGTCTACAACATAAGTTCTTAATTCAACAACATAAACCGAAAGTACAACTAGGGTTTAGTGTTACAAAGTCACAACCCATGCATTAAAAACATACTACTGAAAGGTCCTGCCCATATAGACTACCCCTATGGTAGTCACCCTGCCTACTCTCCGCCCGCTTCCCGTTTCATACCTGTAAAAATAAAGGACTCAGCAAAACTATGCTGAGTATGTACGTGTGAAGCCCGCATGTTACCGGGCTACACGACTACTTGGTCGAATATGATTAAGTCCATTTTCATGCAATAGTAAAGCAATAACACACATCATACAACATCAACATAGCAACTCACAACATGTTGGGCATAGAGAATACACCAAGCATCTCAAGCATGTAAAACAAGTAGGGTTCACAAAAGAATTGAATAATGATGATCCTCACAGTGGGATCATTCAACGTTGAGTGTTTTCATCTCTTTTCCTTTGTTTTCATCATGTGTACTTCTCTTTCTCTTTCTTGCACCAGGTCTGGGGATGTAGGTTGGTTCCCGTGACCACATAGTATGGGTCCCCATCTTTCTTTGATTCTTTATAGATTATTTGTGAGTTCTTTTGTTACCACATGTTGGAGGACGTCTCCTCCATAGCTAGTCCCCCATTCCCGACATCATGCGTCGAGAAAGCGGAGTCGCCTCTAGACTCCAGGATAAGCTCCACCAATTTGTCACTCCCCCATTCCCGACGTCATGCGCCGGGAAAGCGGAGTCGCCTCTAGACTCCAGGATGTGCTCCACATAGAAGGGCGAAGGATCTGATGTAGATACCAACTCCCGAATATTCCATACCGCGCGGCCCGAGATGTCTTCCCGGGTTATCCTCATGTCCCACCAATTGAGATTTGCTCTTCATTATAATTCATAAATAGACACCATAGTGGGTGTCATGGTACGTCCTCCATAGTTAGAGAGGAGTTCCCCTTTGTAGCATTTTCTTTGTTTTCATAGTTCTCAATGTTTCATCTCAAATTCCATAAACGCGAAGGGACTAAACTACTGTGTGCGCGCAATAATATACAACAATGATATAAAAATCATACAACACGATAAGCAAGCAATCCAATTTCATGCTTTAATCTTAAGGTCTTTTCACACAGAGCACACACACAAGCCGTGTAACACGACAACATACGAACCACACATGTCCATACCTTATTCGAAAGTACAAATTGTCTCACACTCGGATCCCGGTCGGAGTTCGCTACGGCCCTAGCGTTAATTAAAACAGTGTGTCAGTTTATCATTTCATGTGATGACACTTTGTATCGTGTGTTATTCCCTAGGTATGTTGTTAAATGTTTAGTTTATATTAACTCTTAAAACTTCACGTGTATTGATTCTAGGCTTATCTTACTCCTAGGACATTCATATCTTTGTTTCACACGCTAACTAAGACCTCTTTCCTTAGTTAACGTTTTAAAGCGTTTTAAGCTAGTTATGTAACAAGTTTATATAACATAGATATAACTTGTTTAATGTGTATTCCCCCTTAGATAAATAGGTGAGCAATGTCTTAATCCTTGTATAATGATAATATAGACCATAGAATACCCCTAAAACCCATTTATACAGCAGCTCCAAGGTTTCTAAATTGAAACACTAATACATTATCTAACGTCACCTTTAATGTAGTAATTGATGTTTAACCTTCTCCACATGTTTAGCTAACCTAGTTATATTTATTAACTGTCATTTGGATTCATTATTAAACTAGATCTACACTTATAACACTTTGGAGGTAGCCCATAAAAGCATAAACTCCAGAGAACTGAACAACACTTTATACATCCCTTGCTCCCCACTTCTCCTTTAACGTATTGTGTTGATTCCTAATCACTCTCAGGTGGTTACAGACCTATTAAAGGGTATTAGCTAGATTATAAGTTCATACTCAATCCATTAACATCCCCCTTATACCTACTGTGTGATAGTTTCTACAGAGGTAACATTATTATAGGAAATCTGAAACATGGTGTGGGTATCTCCTCTTTTTAACCATCTGTTCAGCCACTAACCTGTTTTCCAATATCTCCCAAGTGGCTTTCCAAGTTAGCTAAGTATATCAGGTAGTCTCAAACTAAAACTCAGCCCAAAACAACTCCGCTAATACCTCTGAAAACCCTTTATACAGAAACAAGGAAACTGAAACTCTGAAGATCAACAACTGTGTATTTCCTTTTTCCCTTTTATTTTTCATCAGTTGCTTGATTCCTAAATCCTCCATTGATTTTGCCACCTAAATTCTTTAACCATGTTTCTAGTTCATATACAAGGCATCATAATACTGCTAATATCTCAGGAGATCAGTTACACAGAAACAGCCACAAGGAAAAACAATTAGGAAAACTGAAACTGGAACTCATGAAACCGATGCATTACATTGTGCTATCTTCCCTGTTTATTCCTTTTGTTACTTGCCCATCAGTCTCTCCCTCTTACCCCTATGTACTCCTTACCCAATTACTTGTTTTATCTCCCTTTTAAACTCAGAACTCCACAAATAAACACTCACCTATTCTTCGGTACAGAACAGAACAGAAAAAAGAAAAGTGAAATAGAAATAAACCCTGTAACCAGGAACTGAAAACTGATAACTCTCTTGTTCTCTTTCTGTCAGCCCATAAATCTGTCTCTCAATTATCCCAAGGTACCCACTTGTTTAAGCAAGGGTTCTAGTTATATTCTAAATCCAGAAACAACCCAAATAGCAAGGCGCAACACCTCTGAGAAACTCTATACAGAACCTGTAAGACTGAAACAGAAACTGCCACAACATTGCCTATCTCTTTTCTCAGTTTTCTGATTTGGTTTCCAGATCCTCCCACTTCTTTGCCTTACGTGACTTAGTGTGTTATACAGTTTTAGAATTTAAGAACTGACCCTAAGGTGGATGGACAACTACCAGGCAGAAACTTGAAAACTGAAACCTACACTGAACTGAATGGAACCGACCATGGACTGTGACATTTCTTTCCTGTTACTTGTCTTCCTATTTTTCCCACGGTGCTTACAGATTTACTTAAGTACATTAGAATTCTTTAGACTCATTAACTACTCAATACAGCCTTCTGTAGTTCTCTGTAACAATTCACACATAACTTAAGTTCTCAGTAAAACTGTAAACTGAAAATGTAGAACTGATATCTCCTTTTTCAGTTAATTGTTTCGGTTATCTAATCTGGTTCTTGGTTTCCTAGTTTCCTCTCAGCTAGCTTGGTTACTTACCTATATGTTTGACACAGTTTTAATCATTAAAACAACCCAAGACAATATAGTGTAGCCACTGAAAACCACTATACAGAGATTCCTTTGTTGTAGAAAACACAAAATGGAAAAACTGACCTCACCACCTGATATAACTCATTTATGTTTTGCTTGTGTAATTTAATCTACTTCTTAATTTTCCTCACCTGCTTCAGCTACTTATTATGTGTTCTATTATAGTTCTAGCCCTAAGATAACCCAAAGTAACCTGTTAACTTACCGAAGCTTATACAGGAGCAAAAACTTCAGAAACTAAGCTGAAGTTATAAAACTGATAACTGTCATTCTATTATCTGTTTGTTATTGAATTAGGTTTCCACTTCCCCTCATTACTAATTCGAGCAGTTTGGTGTGTGAGGGTCTTTAAATTCTAACAGACCCTAATAACATCATTGAAGCTGCAAAATAGAATCTCAGAAAAGACTATATCACCGATGTACTGGTTTTTGTTCTGTTAAGCTGTTATCAGTTTCTGTTTTCTTCTCTCCTTTTTACACTCTCACGTACAGAACCTCAGTCAGGTGTATTTATAAGGTTGCAATGTATTAACAACTCAAATTACACTAAGATAGTTGATACACAGAAAATGCATGTTACAGATTTGGCATGGTTATCAGTTTTGAGAGGTTTACTCTCTTTTTTTTCTGATTCTGAAACCAGTTCAGGAATACTCACCAGTTGAGTGACTTAACAGATCCTCCTTGGCCAATCCTTGGTGCAGTATGGAACTTCAGTTCTTGAGTCACTCAACAGCAGCTGAGAGAAATCCTAGTAGTTAGACTCGACAGAATCAGAGAAAAAGAGAAAGAAAAGATCACTGACTGAAGGACCGAGACAGAAAAGAGGAAGGGGCCTGTTGCATTCTTTTCACCTCTTTGGTTCTTGGAGTTTATTGCTCCAGGTTTCCAAGAGCTTGGACTCCAACACGATTAGACAGACAGGAGAGGGATCCAGCAGTTTGGAGTTCAGTGAATAACAAGAGAAGGTGCAAGGATATTGTGTCAGTTTTCCCTTCGAACTGCAACAACAAAATAAGACTGGTTGTGACCTACCTGGGACCGATATTCACAACAGGAAACTGACTCTTTATCAGTTCTTGTATTTTGGAGGAGGATGCCACAGGTTACCAAGGGACCTCTGCCATGCGAAAGAAGTGGAGTTACTCTCTTTTTGACCAGGAACAAAAGAAGTCGAGGAGACAGAAAAGGAAGTGTAATCCGATAGCACTTACCTTGTGCATCAGGAATCAGAGAGAGTGAAGGTTGTTCCTGCCCATGCAGAACAATGCGAGGCAGGAGAGTGAAAGAATGGTCTATGGGTTTTATGAAATGGATGGCATAAGACACGGGGGACAATGCAGGAGTTATGAGAGTTTGAATCAAACAGTTGCTGCATGGGAGTTTGTACAGTATGGCTCTGGTGCATAGGATTTTGAAACAAAAACAGAATTGTCTCATTGTCTGTTGACTGAAACCGCGAGGCCACTGGGAATGGGAGTAGAATGGGAATGACTACTAGATAATGAGATGTTAGTCGCAGGTAGTCAGACACAACAAGGATGTGTGGGGGTCTGTGGCATTTGTCTTCTTGATTCCCGATGATGCAGAGAATCGATTGGGAGAATGAGAATTAGGGGCCGTTGCGAGCAAAGAGAATGATGGTCCCCAGTTACAAGGGAGTATGGGCTCTTGAAGGAAAAGAAAATTCTGTCGCATGAGAGTGGGAATAAGAAGGTGACAGGTGGAATTCTTCATTGTTTTCTGCTTGTCTGTTTGCTCGATCTCGCTGTGTCGAAGAAGGAGAAGTCGATACTATTACAGGGATGCGTTTGATTCACTTTGTTTTTTCTTCTTCTGTGTAGTTAGTTTAGTTGTTTTACTACTAGTTTTAGTTTGTTGGGTTTAGTTTCGAATTCGAGCATAGCTCAACCGGTTAAAGCATTCGGGAAAGGTACGGGAGGTCTGGGTTTGAACCTCAGCGGGAGTGTCTTTGCTCCCTTTTTCCTTCTTTTTTTATAAGTTGTACATGCTTATTTATATATGTACGACTATATATTATATCGTGTTGTTTATATTATTTTGTAACGAAGTTATGCGACGCTATTTTTACTTATTTACAACGTTACAATGTCGTAACGTTACGTACGTGTATTTTTGTATCCGTACATATATATATATACTAGATTTAATTGTTCGTACATTATTTTATGTTCGAATAAAAACGCGTTATGATTTTATGCGTTTAATGTTCAGGGGTATTTCAACTTACCCCCCTTAAAAAAGACTTCGTCCCGAAGTCTTACTTCCTTAACTTATATTTTCCACTCCTAGCAATCTTAGGGATCCAGTCCCGTATTCATTCACGATACCCAAGGAATTAAGTCCATAACTATAATGCTCAGTGCTTCTAAGCACCATGCCACATCAGTGGCTTCACACAAGTTCTCATAGTAGACCAAGAAGCTAGCAATGTGTATAACATGCTAAAGTGCAAGCCAAGGCACAACATTCATTCATATAGAGCATATAATATGCTAAAGTGCAAACCATGGCACACAACATTCATTCATACAGAGCGTACATATACGTACATAACATTCTCACAAACAAGTCTACCAACCATCAACGTGTGGTTGTAGGATTACAACACAGTGACACACGCAAAACATCCAAAACGAAACGCGCTTACCCCCCTTAAAAGAGGGGTACGCCCTCGTACCCTACACTAAACCGAAGTATCGGTGAAAAGATGGGGGTACATATCTCTCATTTTGTCCTCCAGCTCCCATGTGGCTTCCTCTATATCCTGGTTTGACCATAACACTTTCACTAGTTTAATTGACTTGTTTCGGGTCTCCCGGGTCTTAGTGTCTAGAATTCTTTGAGGGGTCTCCACTGATCTCAATGTGGGCTCTAGGACTAGCCTCTCGGGCTGTAGTACATGTGAGGGATCAGGCATGTATTTCTTTAGCTGAGAGATGTGAAATTTATCATGGACTCGCCCCAACTCTGAGGATAAATCAAGTCGATAAGCAACTGGGCCCACACGCTCCCTGATACTGTAGGGGCCTACGAATTTCGGGCTCAACTTCCCTTTTTGTCCAAACCTGATAATTCCTTTCATCGGTGACACTCTCAAGAACACCTGGTCGCCTACGGCGAACTCTAGGTCTCGACGCCTGTTATCTGCGTATGCTTTCTGTCTATCCTGCGCGGCCTTTATGTTCTTCCTAATCTGCTGAACCTCTGTCTGAACCTGCTGCAAATAGTCTGGGCCTATGATAAAAGCTCACTGGAATCATCCCAACACAGCGGCGTACGGCAAGGTCTACCATATAACGCCTGAAAAGGTGGCATCTTGATTGAGGCGTGATAACTGTTATTATATGCAAACTCGATGAGGTGCAACTTATCCAACCAACTGCCCTGGAAGTCCAAGGCTGAAATACCCCGAACTTAAATGCAGGGTTTAAAATTAAATTAATACGTATTTAAGGGCCTAATGGTACCTAATTAATATTAGTAAGGAAAAATAAATCCAAAAGAAATAAAGAAACGCTTAAAAGGCGAAAAACGCTAAATAAGCGTTAAATGACCATAGGAGGTATGAGACCTCGGTTAGCATATTATATGGATTCCAAAGGTTTAATAAGACCTAAATAATATATGGGAACAACTCCCGAAGAAAACGGATCCAAGTAATGAATTAAAACGCTAATAGAGCTTTAGAGCATTTTTCGAGAAAACCTGAAAACGTGACTTTAAGTGGTCAAACGGACCCGTAAAAAAATTATAAGTCATTAAATAATAATTATTAAGCATTTATGGGAGCTTAATAGTCAATAAAAATAACAAAACAAAAAAATTCCGGAAAACGGGCCTGGTTATGAACAGTACCTAAACCGGGTAAAATAACGAGCGTTTTCTGTAAAAGACGAAAAACGCTCCAGCTAGTATAAACTGTAGGGGGGCCGGTTTTTATCATTCAAATAACTCCCTCACACACATGTAACTAGCTAATTAAATAAGAGAGCCAAAACAAAAAGTAGTAAAGTAAAAAGCTACTTTACGCTTCTCTCTCACCTCACTCTCTCATTTTCCCTCATCTCTCCTACCCTCTTCCCCCCCACGATTTCTCTCTCTTTCTCCCTCTGTTGGGTGATTTAGGAGAGCTTCATGAAGCTCCAATGGCAACTCTCACTTCTCTCTCATGCTCTACCTCCATGTAAGCTCCAAATGTAGAAATAATTACATATTTGTAATCCCCTCATTCTCCTCTACATTTCCCTCTTTTCAAAATTCGAAAAGGATGAGTTTCATCTCCATGGGTTTTCCCATTTGAAGAGAAAAGCACACCATTTGAAGCTTGGAGCCTCCTCTTTCCAACAAGGTAAAAATCTACATGAAAACTCATGTTTTCCCCACCTTACTTCACAACCGATTTTTGCCTCTTTGTAATGCCTTGTTTTCTCTCTCTCCTTTGAGCAAAATATCAACCTAGCAATGGTGGTGGACTCACCTTCTTGAACCAAGGGCAAAAACCCCTTCTAAAACTCTTCAAAGGTAAACTCTAGAAATTTCATTTCAAACACTTCAATGAATTGACATTAATTTAAGAGTTAGTATATTAATTGTAGTGTTTTGTGTTCATTGGGTGATGGGAATGGAGTTTGGCAACTCCATTCCCCACATGGCCGATTTGGGCAAGAAAGGAAGAAGGAGGAGAAATGAGAAAGAAAGAAGGAATTAAAAGCTCAAGGTAAGAGCTCCTTCCTAAGGTTAAGATTTAATGTATTAGAGTAATAGGAATGGGTAATCAATTTAAAAGAACCTAAACTATGGTATTAGTATTGGAGTTTATGAAGTTTTGAGTATTAGGGAACTAGTAAGTAAATTGTAGGCCTTAGAGCCAAGTATATTGTGTATGAGTATTGGTATTGATGCATGATGGAGTATTGATGTATTGTGATGGTTTGTAAGCTTTGTGAGCTGGTAGGACCCTTGTATGGGTGTGGCTAGATTAGGAATGAATTTGATGAAAAATGTGAGTGTGGAGAAGTAAGGAAAGTAGGTGAACTATGGCGAAATTTTGGTAGGAATTATGTATCTAAGAATGACTTGGTGAATGGGAGAACCAAGGTGTATATTGGATTGGGTAGACATGTTTAATAGTGATGAAGAGGTAGTTGTAGTATGAGAAACAAGAAGTGTAAAAATCTGTAGCAAAGTGCGTAAAAATGCCTTGGAGAATTTAGGAAAAAATTAGTGTGTAGGAATTGGTAAAATGAATGTTGGACTTGGGTATAGATGGTACAATTGCTCGAAATGAATTGGCATGGTAAGAGGAGGTATTTGGGATGCTAGGAGTGACATTGGTAGAGGAAGTATTGGATGGTAGAAGTTGGTTTAAAAATCTGTAGCAATGAAGAAAGAAAATAGGTATAAGTGCTGGAATGAAGTGAGGAAAATTGTGTAAGTGGATTGATGGATTTGGTAAGGAGTTTGGTGGATGAACTAAGGCAATTTGGAGGGCCTAGGTAGTGTTTAAACATGTGGGAATACATGTAGAAAGATTGGAGAAACAATGGACAAAGTATAGAACTGAAACAGAAATAAAAATGCAAATACTGGGCCGGACCGACCTTGGGACCGAACTTGCAAGGTCGGTTGAGCCCAGATTTACAAAGACGGGAAGCTTCTGGAATGGACCGAACTTGCGACCGGACTTGCAAGTTCGGTCGGACCAGAAAATTCTTCCGTCTGCAACCTACTGGAAAGGACCGAACTTGCGACCGGACTTGCAGGTTCGGTCGGCCAGAAAAAATTTCCGTCGAGTAAGCTACTGCAATGGACCGACCTTGCGACCGGACTTGCAAGGTCGGTCGGGCTAAAATTTTCACATACGAAACTTACTGGAATGGACCGACCTTGGGACCGGACTTGCAAGGTCGGTCGGCCCTGTAATTCTCCAGCGTAATTCCTTACTGACTTGGACCGAACTTGCGACCGGACTTGCAAGTTCGGTCGAGTCATACAAAAAAAATTAATTTAATTTAATTAAATAATAGTTATATATATATATATATGTATATGTATACCCACCTATACATATGTGCATATAAGTAAGTAAACCATTGTTAAGTAATTAGGAGTAAGTAAATAAATATAAGTATTGTAAATCAAGACTTAGTAAGTATGGATTAGTAACCGTAAGAGTAATCGGGTTAAGTTAATGATAGATAGATTAATCATTCAACTGTATGTATATATAATAGGATTTGATTTGTGAACACCGGAGGAACGTTGGGATACAAGTACAACGGTGAAAGGTATGATTTCTTCATGCCCTGTATCCTAATCTGGTTACCCCGATTTGTGTGCTTATCTGATCACCTAAATAAGATAAATGCATGAATCGGACTATATTGCACTTACTCGTGCTTGCTTACATTGTTCTTGGTATTTGTCTTGAACAATAGTTTGTATAATTCATGAAAATATGAATGATGATGACTTGTATTCGAATCTTGTATTGTACTCAAGTATTGTATTGTAATTTGTATAAATGAGTATTGAGCATTGTAATTGTGTATGTGGCTTGCATGAATGACTTCTGCTAATTCCTAACTACCTAACTCCTAACTTAAGTGAGTAAACTGGAATGAGTAGAAGTCCGATATAGCTTCGGCCACGCGTGAGGATGCGGAGTCACAAGAGGTTGGCTGCAATTCCTGACTCTTAAACTGGTCTGCGGCCCAAATCCCTTAAATGGGTAGCATCCCGGATTGGTGAGTCAAGTAAATCCCGGAGGTGGGACGGAGTAGTCCCCAGGGCTGGAGGTCCCGACGACTTAACATGAGTAAGAGTAAGAGTAAGTAAGTAAGTATGAGTATGAGTATGAGTATGTATGCGTATGTATGAAATAACGAGTAAAAGAGTAATCCCACCCGATTAACCCGGGTGGACCAATGAAGCTAACAAGTATTGTATATTGTGTATGTAATGTGTATGTGTAATTCGGAAAAAGGTAAGTATGTATTGAATGGTTTATGTTGTACTTCGTGTATGTAATGAAGTGTATGTATGTGTGTATGTCTTGCGTAATGTTTGTAATATTATGTATAAGAGCATGTATGCATGTATGTTTGAATGAAATCAACCGCATGTATTCGACCAAGTGGTCGGCGTACCCTCACTAGTACGCGGGGTATGCGGTTATCATGCTCGGCGAAAGCTGACCCCTTCGGGGGAACGTTTTTAGTGTGCAGGTACCGAAGCGGGTGTGGTCAAGGTATGAGACCGGAGGCACACCCTTGTATTTAGAAGCAAGTAGCTTGTGAGGAACGGGTAGTAAGTAGTCTCGTAGTGGGTACGTATGAACTTGGAAGAGGTAGTATACTTGTATAAGGATCTTAGTAAACTCGGTATGTGGATTATATTGTATTGTATTTGAAGTATTGTATCGAATGGAAGATTGTAGCATTTATTGGTATACGGAGTGTGTATGGTAGATATGTAATACTGGGGATTCCGGTCCATCAGACCAATGCTGTATGTAGTAGCAGTAGCCTTGTTAGTCACGTGGGTGACTAACGGCATTGTATCACCCTCATTAGGTAAGTATGTATCCGTGCGTGTATCTGATGTGTAAGGAGATTGGACGGTAAGCAAACATTAATGGTAGGGGTGTTACAAAAAGTGGTATCAGAGCGAAGTATCGCTCTGATGACTGGAAATACTGAGTTTAGGAAATACCGAGTTTGGAATTAGAAGCTTAGGGCTAAGGGCTGAGTGTTAGCATTATAGATATGCTAGTTAGGAACTACCGGTGAGTACTGGATACCTACAATACCAGTCCCGCCCGCCGAAAACCCCACTATATAACTTGGGAAAGGACGCCAGAGAGAAGAAAAGCCTTCTCATACTCGGGGAAAACCCGATCTGGCAGTTGTGAAGCAATCACACGGTAAACAAGAACCGAAATATGGTAGATTCCAAGGACTGGAAGTCCCGGAGATGGATCCCGGTTGAACCACAACACCGCACGTAATAGCGGTAGGATGAACACTCAACCACGAGGAGGCTGCAACTTACAACAGCATGGGGCGACATGCTTAGCAGTCGCGAAACCTAGCTAGTCAACCAACAGCAGGAAAGAAGCACTAACCGTGCAACGGAATGGAAAAGGGAGCAGTAACGGACCCGAGACACAAGTCTACGGGATAGTAATACTTGAATAATACCACCAACGGTATGCTAGCCGACTAAGGACATAGTCGAAGCGGGTAACTCCCAAGCTACAACGCCACTAAGGTTGCAATACCTGGCCAATATAGCTCAGACAACTACAAGAACAACCATGAGATATAATCCAATAGGACTACAAGAGTAGTGCCTAAACAAGGAAGGCTCAGTGACCGCCACAGATGTATGGGAACGAGCCACAAGGAACGACACTAAACCAAATAGAGTAGGAATCTCCAAGGATTGGAGGAGTACCCAGATCTACGACAACCATGTCTAGACCACCAAGAAGCTACCTAAGGGATCGAGTATACCAATTATAGGTCATTAAGATCAAGGAAGAGTCAACAAGACTAACAAATACGAGTGGAAACCATACCGTGATCGGTATAGGATTACTCAAAAACCACCAGTACCACGCACTTGCCACGGCAAGTGCAGTAAGGACAGAGATACGTAAAGAAACTCTAACACACCACAATTACATAGTAATGTACCGCGACTACAATGAAGCAACTATGGGATCACAAATCCTGAAACTGAAGGAATGGAACCTTGGAAAGGCCTAACGGCCTGACCCTTGTATTAAGGACATACCAGTCAGCAAGAAGCTGGACTTGGTCAAGACCTCGAACATGGCTATGCCATGAAGAACTTCTTTTAACACCGAACCATAGTTTTCAAACCAAGTTTTCTTTCAAAACCACAAACATTCTTTTAAACCCTAGGATTTTAAAAACCGAACCAACATGATTATGGTGAGTATCATAGAATGATACAAGAGGAGTTGGCAACAGAATACTTCACCTAGCGTGTGATGAACTACGAGTGTACCCGTTACGGGATGTGGGACAACCGCACTCCGAAGGAGCTTGCGGGCCCGACTATAGTTGGGTAAGTGGTAACGTATCAATATGGTACCCCACGTATGTATACATGTAGTGTGCGACGCACGGAAGTAGTCAACTCCGTTCTACGGACCATGAGTGAGTTCAAACCAGAACAGCTGGACACCTCAGACGACCAAGTATCAAGGAACTCAGAGAATCCATCTGAAGATGAGGAATAAGAACTAGGAGGTGCAAAGAGCACAAACTAGTAAGTATAGACATTGGATATGTCTCAAGGACATCCAAACAAACACGTGATAGCTGGGAAGTACACCCAGCCTAGACACGGTAAGGCAACCGCCTAACGTGAACACCACGATACTCAATAAACGGGACAGAGTTCCCAAGAACAATTACACGACTACACAAAATATAATCCATCATCGGAAAGGATATTTACACCTAGTCTACCCAAGGACGGGAGACGCCATAACCCAAAAAGGGACAACTCAAGTACAATACCACAAGACGATACAGTGGACAACATATCATAAACGTTTGCCGGATGTAACGGCATAATTTAACGACACCCAGGAGCAAATCTTGAGGGTGACTGGATTAACAACAGCCAAACAAAGCGTCAAGATAGGAATACAGGAGCTGAAACGAGCACTCGGTAAGACACCGAGGGATTTCACGTGACAGGAAATACCCTAGACTACAAAAGGCATTGACAACACCAGATTGCCTAAGAATCTCCTATGAACGGAAGCGTGATGCCACGACTTACCATGGAGCCCAATAATATCTCCAACCTATGACGGTATACATGGAGTGGAAATGTATAAACAGCTTGCAAAGAGCATAGCTTGCAGCAATACGGCTCAGAAGCCGTAAACCAGATACGTTATATGAACTCAAACGGTTGCAAAACCCACACCATTGGTAACAAGACTTGCAAGAGGGATTGCCTCATACGACAAGAAATCAACAACTGGACCATAAATTCAAACCCAACATCCTGAGTGGCTTGGAATAATGGCCAACTCAATGTCACTGTCACTGTCACTAGAGCATCAACCTAGTATACAGTTGACGGAGTTCTTAATTGCCGCCATGCCTTCTGTAGCAATGGTAGCACAGAGGCATAAGAATCATGATAATGCCAACATTGGCCTAGTCCACACTTGGACACTACGAGAAACCCAAGGGAAGGTACCCCTCGTTAACCGAAGACCACCACGCGGTGACGATGTGAACCTTAGAAAAGGCTTCCATCTACTATAACAATAAAACTACGCAATAGATATTGCCAAGGGGTGATGGAATAAGGAAATGAGATTTCCAAACCATTACAACGTAAAGGATTAAGCATACTCATATGCACCTATACATGTGGAGAACCATTGCATAAACACCACATGATAAACCTCGTCACGGACTTATGAGTGGATGCATACCCCTCAACAGAACCTTCACTTGTTAGTGATAGAATACCCTCCAATTGGAGAACGGGACCAGAAAACCCTTGAAGTTTCTTGGGATGTCCTGGTAATATACATACAAGTAAAACTACACAGCTAGAGCCTAAACCAATGTTCAGCACTGGAAAACAATAATTGTCAAAAACAATCAATGTGAATACACATTGAACACCATGAATGACCAACGCTCAAGAGAGCTTGTAACCCGGTAAATTGCTTTATCCTTGGTCAACCAAGATACTTGGTAAATTGTATCACAAATGATGATAGAATGTGAGGTAAGCTAACCTACACACAAACCTAAGTGGAATAAGGCATCTCCACATTGGGAAGATAATAAGATTGCCGTATGCTACGACAACCGTCATACACACAAACACAGGAAACTCCTAGTGTATTTACACCATAAGGAAATGGTGCCAATGACAATGTCACTAAGTAAAAAGGAACTACCACAGTAACAGAAACAGTAAAAGCAATGTTGTACAATGAGTAAGAATACGGTGCGCAACAGGCGACCGCTATGAGGAAGTAGTTAAGCAATGACACGGAGTATAAGTATGAGATGACACACAGAAATATTCTTTCCTATCACATAAGTGACTTACTGTCAAGCGTTTACACCTCTGCACTCTGTATGACTGAGTGTTTTGGCATTGCACTTGTTCAGCTAATGATCTAATGAGATGGCTAGGGATATGGAGAATGTAAACCGTAGTAAATCTTTCCTTTCACCACAAGCATGGCATAAGCCAGTCAAGCAAGCTTAGCAACATACAGCGCGGCCTAAGGCCAAAGAAGCACGAAGAGTGTACAACACACTAGTAATCACAAGATGTGAATTCCATTGGAATATAAGGTGAAAGAAGATACAAGAAAGTCACAAGGACCGACGCATAGAAAATGCAAAGTCATACAAGTAAAGGACACTTGTACTGAACCAGAAGAACTGGTATAATTCAGAAGCTATTGACAACAGAGGAAGCACTACAGTTAAGTAGTGACTTAACCTCGCCTGACAATAAGTCAGAGGAACTTAATGAATAATCGTAGAAGCACGAATAGCATGTGCAGAAGATTACCAGAGAGCTGGTTATAAATCTTAAACTCATTGAGTTCAAACACGGTAAAAGAACGCCGCATTTGTTTAATAAACCGTATTCCCATAATAGACGGATGAGAAGGTGATGTATAGCACATTAAGGATAACAAGATGGGTGAATAACCCGAGTATCAGGGTCGCGCAGCAGAAGCGAGTGGGCCCTAGCTAGGAGATAATATACCTAGTAAGTATAGCAAAATGGCTATTAATGCCTTGAAGCCTAATAGGCTAGAACCGAATTAATGATGAGTTAAATAAACTCATATAGAAGTCCTTGGTGCAAAGACAAACCATTGGTATGGTTAAGATCCCTTTGACCAGAGCATATTGTATAGTATACGGTAGTGAAGCTAAACGCTTCAGTTCGCCCAGGCTGATTAAACCAAAGTTTAATAATAATAAAATATGGTAGATTACGTGGGCGTAATCCCTTTTAAGGGGGGTAGAGCGAAACCGCTTAATGTGAGTTTTGTGAATAAAACACATAAACCATAATGTGCATAGCACCATTGATACTATGTTAAATAAACATAAGTATTCATTCATATTGTAACTATGGTAACTAGGCAGGAGAGAGGCAAATACCATAGGATGAAAATACCCATCGTGTAACCCTAGTGTAAGAGTATTAGTAAAAGAAAAGTAATGAGTAGTGGACGGAGCTCCACAAGTATTGTAGCCTTTGAAGAAGTAGTACGAGATGAATGAGGATAGTAGATGAATGAAGTTTACGAGTAGTGGAATCGTAAGTAAAATATTTGAAACAATTGAAGTCAACTAAATCTTATAAGTGTAGTATTCCTTAGTTAGAATAGTGGAGATGATGGTGAGTAATGGATGGAAGTAGTGAAGGTTGATGAAATGAGCATTAGGATTGAACCATGGAGTAAAGCATTTGGGAAGTAGAGTGAGGACGATTGATGGACGGATTCCATCCTTTGGAGATGTATGAATTCGTAATTACGACTAGAAAGAGTAAAAAGATAGAAAATGAAAAATTAAATTATCTGCTTGTTTGAAACTGATGTGGGAAGTCGAACTTGATCCTGATCAGATCAAGGGAAACCGAACACAAATTGGGGTGGAAAGATAGTTCAACACTGATGCTGATCACATCCGGGTTGAACGATTCTTGAAGCTCCCCTTAAGTGGTCACAAGAATCACATAGGATAGAAGTAATGAATATAAATTGGAATTTGAAGTTGCGTGTTTTAGAAAATTTTTAATTGGTAGTAGTGAAAGAATTTCCTTTAGTATGGAGAATGAGGATCTGCTAGAAGTGTGTACCGAAGAAGATAGTAAGGTAGTATGTTGTATTTCCAAGGGCAGCGGGACATAGAGGAGTCCTGTGTCTAGATGACCGGTGTGCCTGCGGGATTGTATGTGTAATGCATTGCTTTGGGGATAGCTTTGCACCGTATGTAGGTATGAACTTTGTAATGAGGAACCGGATAATTAGTAATAGTGCGGATTGGAGTAACTATTGTATATTGGTATGGTATGGTGTGTAGGAACCTTGAGGGATGGATTTGGGAATTGTAAGGAGGAGGAATGTATGGCCTTGGCACTAGATAAGTATGGATGAGTAAGTATAGTAATCCCTTGACCTCGAGCAACTTTGAGGACAAAGTTCTTAAGGGGGGTAGATTGAAATACCCCGAACTTAAATGCAGGGATTAAAATTAAATTAATACGTATTTAAGGGACTAATTGTACCTAATTAATATTAGTAAGGAAAAATAAATCCAAAAGAAATAAAGAAACGCTTAAAAGGCGAAAAACGCTAAATAAGCGTTAAATGACCATAGGAGGTATGAGACCTCGGTTAGCGTATTATATGGATTCCAAAGGTTTAATAAGACCTAAATAATATATGGGAACAACTCCCGAAGAAAACGGATCCAAGTAATGAATTAAAACGCTAATAGAGCTTCAGAGCACGTTTTTAGAAAACCCGAAAACGTGACTTTAAGTGGTCAAACGGACCCGTAAAAAAAATTATAAGTCATTAAATAATAATTATTAAGCATTTATGGGAGCTTAATAGTCAATAAAAATAACGAAACGAGAAAATTCCGGAAAACGGGCCCGGTTAGTGAACAGTACCTAAACCGGGTAAAATAACGAGCATTTTCTGTAAAAGACAAAAAACGCTCCAGCTAGTATAACTGTAGGGGGCCAGTTTTTATCAGTCAAATAACTCCCTCACACACACATGTAACTAGCTAATTAAATAAGAGAGCCAAAAGCAAAAGTAGTAAAGTAAAAAGCTACTTTACCCTTCTCTCTCACCTCACTCTCTCATTTTCCCTCATCTCTCTCCTACCCTCTTCTCCCCCCCCCACGATTTCTCCTCTTTTCTCCCTCTGTTGGGCGATTTTGGAGAGCTTCAAGAAGCTCCAATGGCAACTCTCACTTCTCTCCCACGCTCTACCTCCATGTAAGCTCCAAATGTAGAAATAATTACATATTTGTAATCCCCTCATTCTCCTCTACATTTCCCTCTTTTCAAAATTCGAAAAGGAGAGTTTCATCTCCATGGGTTTTCCCCATTTGAAGAGAAAAGCACACCATTATGGAGCTTGGAGCCTCCTCTTTCCAACAAGGTAAAAATCTACATGAAAAACTCATGTTTTCCCTACCTTACTTCACAACCGATTTTTGCCTCTTTGTAATGCCTTGTTTTCTCTCTCTCCTTTGAGCAAAATATCAACCTAGCAATGGTGGTGGACTCACCTTCTTGAACCAAGGGCTAAAACCCCTTCTAAAACTCTTCAAAGGTAAACTCTAGAAATTTCATTTCAAACACTTCAATGAATTGACATTAATTTAAGAGTTGGTATATTAATTGTAGTGTTTTGAGTTCATTGGGTGATGGGAATGGAGTTTGGCAACTCCATTCCCCACATGGCCGATTTGGGCAAGAAAGGAAGAAGGAGGAGAAATGAGAAAGAAAGAAGGAATTAAAAGCTCAAGGTAAGAGCTCCTTCCTAAGGTTAAGATTTAATGTATTAGAGTAATGGGAATGGGTAATCAATTTAAAAGAACCTAAACTATGGTATTAGTATTGGAGTTTATGAAGTTTTGAGTATTAGGGAACTAGTAAGTAAATTGTAGGCCTTAGAGCCAAGTATATTGTGTATGAGTATTGGTATTGATGCATGATGGAGTATTGATGTATTGTGATGGTTTGTATAGCTTTGTGTGCTGGTAGGACCCTTGTATGGGTGTGGCTAGATTAGGAATGAATTTGATGAAAAATGTGAGTGTGGAGAAGTAAGGAAAGTAGGTGAACTATGGCGAAATTTTGGTAGGAATTATGTATCTAAGAATGACTTGGTGAATGGGAGAACCAAGGTGTATATTGGATTGGGTAGACATGTTTAATAGTGATGAAGAGGTAGTTGTAGTATGAGAAACAAGAAGTGTAAAATCTGTAGCAAAGTGTGTAAAAATGCCTTGGAGAAGTTAGGAAAAATTAGTGTGTAGGAATTGGTAAAATGAATGTTGGACTTGGGTATAGGTGGTACAATTGCTTGGAAATGAATTGGCATGGTAAGAGGAGGTATTTGGGATGCTAGGAGTGACATTGGTAGAGGAAGTATTGGATGGTAGAAGTTGGTTTAAAAATCTGTAGCAATGAAGAAAGAAAATAGGTATAAGCGCTGGAATGAAGTGAGGAAAATTGTGTAAGTGGATTGATGGATTTGGTAAGGAGTTTGGTGGATGAACTAAGGAAATTTGGAGGGCCTAGGTAGTGTTTAAACATGTGGGATTACATGTAGGAAGATTGGAGAAACAATGGGCAAAGTATAGAACTGAAAAGAAATAAAAATGCAAATACTGGGCCGGACCGACCTTGGGACCGAACTTGCAAGGTCGGTTGAGCCCAGATTTACAAAGACGGGAAGCTTCTGGAATGGACCGAACTTGCGACCGGACTTGCAAGTTCGGTCGGACCAGAAAATTCTTCCGTCTGCAACCTACTGGAAAGGACCGAACTTGCGACCGGACTTGCAGGTTCGGTCGGCCAGAAAAAATTTCCGTCGAGTAAGCTACTGGAATGGACCGACCTTGCGACCGGACTTGCAAGGTCGGTCGGGCTAAAATTTTCACATACGAAACTTACTGGAATGGACCGACCTTGGGACCGGACTTGCAAGGTCGGTCGGCCCTGTAATTCTCCAGCGTAATTCCTTACTGACTTGGACCGAATTTGCGACCGGACTTGCAAGTTCGGTCGAGTCATACAAAAAAAATTAATTTAATTTAATTAAATAATAGTTATATATATATATATATATGTTGTATACCCACCTATACATATGTGCATATATAAGTAGTAAACCATTGTTAAGTAATTAGGATTAAGTAAATAAAATATAAGTATTGTAATGCAAGACTTAGTAGTATGGATTAGTAACCGTAAGAGTAATCGGGTTAAGTTAATGATAGATAGATTAATCATTCAACTGTATGTATATAATAGGATTTGATTTGTGAACACCGGAGGAACGTTGGGATACAAGTACAACGGTGAAAGGTATGGTTTCTTCATCCCTGTATCCTACTGGTTACCTCGATTTGTGTGCTTATCTGATCACCTAAATAAGATAAATGCATGAATCGGACTATATTGCACTTACTCGTGCTTGCTTACATTGTTCTTGGTATTTGTCTTGAACAATAGTTTGTATAATTCATGAAATATATGAATGATGATGACTTGTATTCGAATCTTGTATTGTACTCAAGTATTGTATTGTATTTTGAATAAATGAGTATTGAGCATTGTAATTGTGTATGTGGCTTGCATGAATGACTTCTGCTAATTCCTAACTACCTAACTCCTAACTTAAGTGAGTAAACTGGAATGAGTAGAAGTCCGATATAGCTTCGGCCACGCGTGAGGATGCGAAGTCACAAGAGGTTGGCTGCAATTCCTGACTCTTAAACTGGTCTGCGGCCCAAATCCCTTAAATGGGTAGCATCCCGGATTGGTGAGTCAAGTAAATCCCGGAGGTGGGACGGAGTAGTCCCCAGGGCCGGAGGTCCCGACGACTTAACATGAGTAAGAGTAAGAGTAAGTAAGTAAGTATGAGTATGAGTATGTATGTATGCGTATGTATGAAATAACGAGTAAAAGAGTAATCTCCACCCGATTAACCCGGGGGACCAATGAAGCTAACAAGTATTGTATATTGTGTATGTAATGTGTATGTGTAATTCGGAAAAAGGTAAGTATGTATTGAATGGTTTATGTTGTACTTCGTGTATGTAATGAAGTGTATGTATGTGTGTATGTCTTGCGTAATGTATTGTAATATTATGTATAAGAGCATGTATGCATGTATGTTTGAATGAAATCAACCGCATGTATTCGACCAAGTGGTCGGCGTACCCTCACTAGTACGCGGGGTATGCGATTATCATGCTCGGCGAAAGCTGACCCCTTCGGGGGAACGTTTTTAGTGTGCAGGTACCGAAGCGGGTGTGGTCAAGGTATGAGACCGGAGGCACACCCTTGTATTTAGAAGCAAGTAGCTTGTGAGGAACGGGTAGTAAGTAGTCTCGTAGTGGGTACGTATGAACTTGGAAGAGGTAGTATACTTGTATAAGGATCTTAGTAAACTCGGTATGTGGATTATATTGTATTGTATTTGAAGTATTGTATCGAATGGAAGATTGTAGCATTTATTGGTATACGGAGTGTGTATGGTAGATATGTAATACTCCGGATTCCGGTCCATCAGACCGATGCTGTATGTAGTAGCAGTAGCCTTGTTAGTCACGTGGGTGACTAACGGCATTGTATCACCCTCATTAGGTAAGTATGTATCCGCTGCGTGTATCTGATGTGTAAGGAGATTGGACGGTAAGCACAGCATTAATGGTAGGGGTGTTACAAAGGCACATGCTCTAAGCATGTCCTCTAGGGTTTGGATGGTTCTCTCCGTCGGCCATTTATCTGCGGGTGAAAAGCAGTGCTGAGCTTCAGCTCGGTGCCTAACTCTTCTCGTGAAGCCCTCTAATATCTCGAAAGGAATCTCGTGTCCCTATCCGACACTACGGTCTTTGGCACTCCATGGTGTCTTAAAATCTCCTAATCAAAAAGCTCGGCTAGTATCGACACCTTCCATGTGTCCTTCATTGGAATGAATCGTGCTACCTTAGTAAGGCGATCAACAATTACCCATATCATATTCAATCTCCTCCTCTGGCCGGTGGCAGTCCAACTACAAAATCCATCGATAGATCATAGAACTTCCACTCAGGGATAGACATTGGCTGAATTGTGCCTCCAGGTTTTCGGTGTTCGAATTTTATCTTCTGACAGGTGAGGCATCTGATAACGAAGTTCAAGACGTCGTTCTTCATGCCAACCCACCAAAAATATCGCTTCATGTCCTTGTACATTTTTGAAGCTCCAGGAAGAATAGATGTAGTAGAAGAATGAGACTCTCATGATGCGTTCCTTGAGCTCTGCGCTCTCGTGGGGAATACATAATCTGCCATTCACACGAATCAGGCCATCCTCATGAAGCTGGTAGTCATATTTTCTTCTTGTCTAGTGTGCCATCCATTAACTTCCGTCTAATATCTGCCATCACTATGTCCTTCTGCTGAGCATTATGTATTTCTTCAACTAGACTGGTGCCTGCTATGAGTGTATGCAATGAGTGAGCTCTGCGGCTAAGTGCATCGGCAACTACATTGGCCTTGCCTTCCTTATACTGAAGGTTAATATCATAGTCCTTGAGGAACTCCATCCATCTGCGCTGTCTCATATTTAGTTCTTTTTAGGTGAACACATACTTTAAGCTTTTGTGGTCGGAGTAGATGGTGATCTGTGAACCATAGAGATAATGGCGCCAAATTTTGAGTGCAAACACGACTGCTCCTAGCTCAAGATCATGTGTGGGGTAGTGCTCCTCGTGCTTCTTCAGCTGTCGGGAGGCATAGGCGACAACCTTCCCACACTGCATGAGGACACATCCCATACCCATACCGGATGCATCACAGTAGACTTCATATCCATCGGTACCTTTGGGAATCGTGAGGATGGGGGCCGAGGTCAATGCGTCCTTCAACTTCTGAAATGCTGCCTCACAGTCTCCTGTCCACGTGAAAGAGGTATCTTTCTTGATGAGGTTTGTCATTGGTTTTGCGATGCGGGAGAAGTCCTTAACAAACCGTCGGTAGTAGCCTACTAGTCCAAGGAAACTTCTTATATTTGTCACAGACTTCGGCCTCGGCCATGTACGTACTGCCTCCACTTTGGCTGGATCAATTGCTATCCCGGCAACAGAAATAATGTGTCCAAGAAATGCTACCTGATCTAACCAGAATTCGCACTTAGAGAATTTGGCATACAACTGGTTGGCTCTAAGGATCTCGAGTACTTGTCTGAAATGGTGGTGATGCTCTTCCTTGGTTCTCGAATAAATCAGTATGTCATCAATAAATACCACAACTGTCTTGTCCAACTGATCTATGAAAACTCGGTGCATCAAATCCATAAACTTTGCTGGGGCATTAGTCAGTCCAAACGGCATAACGGTGAATTCATAGTGGCCGTATCGGGTCCTAAATGCGGTCTTTTCGATGTCGCTCTCCTTCACTAGGATCTGATGGTATCCTGATCTGAGATCGATCTTCAAAAATAATGTCGCTCCTCTGAGCTGGTCGAACAGATCATCTATGCGTGGCAAAGGGTAACGGTTCTTCACTGTCACTTCATTCAACTCTCGATAATCATTGCATAACCGGAGGCTGCCGTCTTTCTTCTTGACAAATAGCACGGGTGCGCCCTAAGGGGATACGCTCGGGCGTATGAATCCCTTATCCAACAACTCCTTCAATTTCTCCTTCAACTCCATCATTTCTGCCGGGGCCATTCTGTACGGGGCTTTAGCAATAGGTCCTGTCCCGGGTACTAAGTCAATAGTGAACTCGACCTCTCGTGGTGGTGGCATACCGGGAAGCTCCTTAGGGAAGAGGTCTAGAAACTCCCCAACCACTGGTACATTAGGGTTAAACTCCGGGTCTTGCTGGATGTCCTGTACATAACAGAGGTACACCTCCTGTTGCTTCTGAATCTCCTTGGCCATGGTCATGGCTGAAATGACTTTCACAGATGGCTGTCAGGGGTGCTGGCGGTAAGATACAGTAACACCGGACGGGCTCTTAAGCAGTAATCTATGCTCGGCACACAATATACGACCTCGGTGTTTCTCTAACCAATTCATGCCCACGATGACGTCAAAACCCAGGCCTCTGAACTCTATCAGGTCCAACGGAAAATCCTCCTCTCGGATTCTGATGGTGGCTCCTCGAAAATACCGGGTACATCGAACTCTTTCTTTTGAAGGTAGTGTCACACTGAAGTCTTCCAACTCCACGGGCTCGAGGTGCAACCGCTCGGCTAACGTCGGGGATACAAAAGTGTGTGAGGCTCCAGAGTCAAATAATACTGAGGCTTGGTCTCCATTCACCGGGAAGGTACCAATGATAATATGGCCGCTGTCGTCGGCCTGAGCCTGCGTGAGAATTCTCAGGGTACCCTCTCTCCAGGGTTCAACACCTATTTCCAAAAATAACGTGTATAAGTACAATTAGTGACGGTACAAGAAGAGTAGTAGGTAATCATCCTTTCTTTATTCACCTTTCCAACATTACACTTTCATTTCCATTACACAACTTAATACAAAAGATACATGGCTCAATATTTCCTAAAGGTTAGGTTTAGTCGTCCCGGCTTCATATGGGTAGCGTTTATCACAGTTGAGGGCGCCCATGATCAACACGTCACCGGATTTTAGCCAGATCTTCATAGCTCGGTCAATTCTCTTTTCTTCACCATAGAGGAACTCATCAGCATCATCTCCGATGGACACAGACACTATGGGTATCCCTTGGTCTAGGGCCTCCTGCGTCTCGTCCTTGTCTTGGTGTAATCCAAGTCGGTCTTCCCTCTCGTAGAAGTTGATGATGCAGATGTCGGCTAGTAGGTCGGGTACTGGTTGTACTTCGCGTTGCTGTGCAACGCGTAGGGTTGCCGTAATTAGGGATAGAAAGTCTTCGGGAATTGGTGGTGCGTGTGCTCCGTCGGTGTGATAGCTCTTCGTATATGGGTTCCAAATCTTACCTAGGCACATCATTCTAAGTTTCATCATCTTTCCTTCGGGGTATGTCGGTGTGTAGAACCCGCCTGGTCCCACTCCAAACTTACGACATCTTCGAATAATGGCTACTTGGGCTTCAGGTGTTAGGTATCCTGGTAGTAGAATCATCCCGGGCTGGATCACTTGACAATTTTTCTTGGGTAGTAGGGATTCTCAAGGCTGTACCCGTCGGGTTCGAGGTTTGGATTATTGGGAAGCACATATCAAAGGTTTCTCTACTGCATTTAAGGGTAGT
>JAIOTZ010000776.1:0-44382 GCA_023374045.1 Limonium bicolor
ACCAAATTTCTAGGGTTTACCTTTTGAAGCTTTTAGGAGGGGTTTTAGCCCTTGGCTCAAGAAGGTGATTCCACCACCATTGCAATGTTGGAGTTATGCCCAAAGGAGAGATAGAAAATAGAGCATTACAAGGGGGTAGAAATTGGTTACAAAAGAAGATGAAGGAGAAGGTGAGCTTTTGTGATTTTTCTTACCTTAAGACAATAAGGAGACCCCAAGCTCCAAGAAAATGCCATTTTCTTCATGAATGGAGGTATACCCATGGTAGTCAACTTCACCATTTTGAAATTTCGAAAAGAGGGAAGTGTAGCCCTTGGTGAGAGGAACATTAATATGTGTTTTGTTTTTAGTTTGGAGCATTTATGTGGCTTGAGCAAGAGGATGAAGAGGGGCTGCCATGGGAGCTGGTTGGAGAACTCCAAAATTGCCCAAAATCAGAGAAGGGAGGAAGGAGACAGTGAGAGAAAAAGAAATGGGAGAGAGAAGAGGAAAAGTGAGAATGAGAGGTGAGAGAGTGTTATTTTACTTTTGTACTTTTTCTACTTTTTCTACTTTTTGCTTTTTGATTTACTTATTTGCTAGTTGTGTGTGTGTGAGAGGGGTTAATTAATCCCTAAAACCGGCCCCCACATGTATTACTAGTTGGAGCGTTTTTCGTCAGAAAACGCTCGTTTATTTACCCGGTTTAGCACTATTCACTAACCGGTCCCGTTTTCCGGAATTTTCTCGTTTCTTTATTTTTATTGGTTATTAAGCTTCTGCTAACGCTTAATTATTGTTATTTAATGATTTATAATTTTTACGGGTTCATTTGACCACTTAAAATCACGTTTTCGGGTTTCCTCGAAAAATGCGCGCTAAAGCTCTATTAGCGTTTTAATACATTATTTGGTTCCGTTTTCTTCGGGAAATATTCTGTATACTAATTAGGCATGAGTAATGCTTAGGAATCCACATAATACACTAACCGAGGTCTCATACCTCCTATGGTTATTTAACGTTTATTTAGCATTTTTCGCTTTTTAAGCGTTTCTTTATTTCTTTTGGATTTATTTTCCTTACCAAAGTTACTTTGGCACTATCAGGCCCTTAAATACCATATTAAAATAATTTAATCACCATATTTAAGTTCGGGGTATTTCAATCTACCCCCCTTAAAGAACTTTGCCCTCAAAGTTGGTGAATCTAATATTGTTACTCACATACGTATTCTATGCTAAGGTTATGACCTCTACATATAACTTTGTCAAACTCCAAATGTCTGACATGATGCATACTACACATCCAAACATCATGTCAATGCATGCATGGCAATCAAAAATATCTGTTACAAGCTCTTCATGGGGTCCGTCCGCAGATAAATGAGGTACCATCCTCTCCCATGTCAAGCGATCCTTCAGGTACCGGTCACGTTTGAACACTTATGCTTTCTGGTTCACGGTCGTCATGACTTTGAGCACTTACTCTTTCTGGCTCTACGGTCCTTTGGTTCAGATCAAATTCATTTGCACATATAGAGATCCTCAGGCACTTACTCATACTTACTTACTCATACTTACTCATACTTACTCGGGACTACGCTGCCCCAGTGCCCTTGGAAAAATACAAAACACACACTGTCACCGCACCCAACCGGCCACTTAGGACCGCTGCACAAACGGTGTAGTGGTTTCAAAACTAATCAACACTTCCACTGACTCAAAACTAGCTTCACCTCCTATGGTTTCGACCGGATACCCGTGCCTAGGCATGGAAGATCCACTAGCACCCGTGGGAGCGGTTTCAAAACCGATCCTCATTCTCAAGTTTGAAGAACACATTGTATCAAATTAGTTTTGGAAATTCATTTTGAAAACTTGCATACATCTCCCAAATTCCATTTATGATGATTATACCTATTACTAGTGTTATTACTGTGACCACTTAAGGGAAGCTTCCAGAGTCCTTCAACCCCAATGTGATCAGCATTGGTGTTGAATTATCCTTCCGCCCCAATTTGTGTTCGGTTTCCCTTGATCGCTAGCAAATCAAGTTCCACCTCCCACCTCCATTCAAACAGACAGCTCGTCAAACATTATTTCGTTTTCTATCTTTTTAATCTTGCTTTTATTAGTATTATGTAGAGGTTTTAGTTTATCTCAATTAATTCCTTCTATTATATTTTCTATAAGGCATTTTATTTCTTTTCTCATAATCACACACATACATTTTCTAATTTATATAATTCACTTACTTACTTACTAATCATTTCATCAATTATTACTACATCTTCTCCAACTACTATACTTAGGAAATTCATGGGCACAATATCCCATTAATTTGCTATACTAAATTTATACTTATAAAATACATCGGCTTCATACCGATTTATACTCATCAAGTCTCCCATACGTACTCATTCCTCATACTATTACCAATCGGAGTTCTCATTCCCCTGGAGTTTCTCTACTCCTTTCCTATTCTTATTTCCCAAATAAGTACAATTACGCGATGAGTGAATACAAATGTTTATGTAACATAAGTATCAACCATCAAAATGAATTCTCTTGCGCTATGCGCATTGTAGTTTACGCCCTTATCATACATTTCGCGGTTTTCGCTCTACCCCCCTTAAAAGGGATTACGCCCACGTAATTTAGCATGTGTCAACATTGGACATTGGTTGAAGGCATTCAGCCGTCATGGAGTGGTTCAGCTTCCATGTGGTCTATTATACAATGTTCCTTGATCAATGGGTCTTAGCCGTATTACCGTTAGTCCCTACGTCAAGAATTTTCATCGGAGTTTATTTAACTCTTACCGGTTTGGTTCTAGCTTAAATGGATTTAAGGCATTGATGCTAACCTCTTATTCATTAGGTGTATTTCACTTGGAATTCTTGGCCCACTAGCTTCTACTGTGTGACCCTGATAGCTTGGGTTATTCACCCCTTTTTGGTTATCTTAACGTGTTTACTCACCTTGTTATCCCTCTTATTGTGGGAATAGGTTTATTCCATCAAGCGTGGTATTCTTTTACCGTGCGTGAACTCAATGAGTTTTAGATTCATAACCAGCTCTTGGGATCTATATACATACTGTTGTGTTTAGTGATCATTCACTTGGTTCCTCTGACTTATTGTCGGTTGAGGTTGAGCCACTTCTTAGTTGTAGTGCTTCCTCTGTTGTCAGTAGCTTCTGACTTATGCCCATTATTTGATTCTGTACAAGTGTTTTTTTTTTATTTGTATGACCTTGCATTTTCTATGCGTCGGTCCCTTATGACTTTCTTAAGTCTCCTTTCACTTTTATTCAATGGAATTCACATCTTGTGATTGTCGGTGTGTTTCACACTCCTCGTGCTTCTTTAGCCTTGGGCCGCACGGTTTGTTTCTAAGCTTTTGCTAAATGGCTTATGCCATGTTCGTTGGTGAAAGGAAGAATTTACCACGATTTACATTTCCTATATTCCTAGCTATCCCACCAGATCATTAACTACCAATTGCAATACCAAAACACTCAATCCTACAGAGTGCAGAGGCGTAAACACTTGGCAGTAACTCTCTTATGTGATCGCAATAGGAATGATCGTTACTCCTTCATGTGGTGCTTCATCATTTGGTGCAGACTCCTGGCTTGTTGCCCGGTCTGTCTACCATGTTGTATTAACAACTCCATAAGATTGGGTGATTATTCGTATACGTTGGTCGCCTGTAGCGCACCATGTTCTTACTGATTCTACAGTATTAGTTTACATGGCATCCGTTGTTGCTAGCTTCAGCTCATGCATTTCCACCAGCATGGTTTGGTGTTTATACTTCTGAGCTCCTCGAGCGTCATTTACTTGTACTTTACATTCCCACATAGCGTGTTGCTCCTGAACCGATTACTCCTTGGTTGTCAATAATTGTTGTTGATGCTTATTTGACATCGCTTGGCAATAATTGTATGCTCAAGCTTCACTACGATAGTAGTTCTGAAAGGGTGTACTATCAGATATTTATTGAGGGTATCCCCTTCTTTAGAATCCATGTGTTCACCGCTCTCGCGGTCTCACATTTATGAGGGGTATCCTTGCTCGTTGGTCATTATACTTTTATTGGTGTCATCCTTGACCACTTTCCGTATGGTTCCCAATAGGTTTTGCAACCGTCGGGTTGTGTATGGTAATAGTTTCATGGCATGCTAGCCATATCGCCTAGAGCTCTGCTCATCATAGGCTGTTTCCAAGTGATTATTTCTCCGTAAGTCATTGCTGGATTTGAAGGTGATACTGGGCTCCATAACAAGATCGTCGCATCACGCTTCCGTTTGTTGGAGGCCCTTTTTGTATCTTGGTATTGCTCGATACCATTTATTAATTTGGGGTATCCCCTGTCAAGTGGGATCCCTCCGGTATTCTAACCGAATGATCGTTCCAATTGTGGTGCTCTTATTACGACATTTCGTTCAACTGTGTTGACTTGATACCCTTTATGGATCGCTCCTGGGTGTTATTGATTATACAGTGGCATTTGGTTGACATTTATGAGTATGTGCAGTTTGTTATCCTACCTTACGGTTCTGGATCTGAGTTATCCGATGAGGGTTATAGCGCCTCCCGTTCTTAGGGTAGACCATTGGTGTTTTTCCTTAATAACACCCCTACCGCTAACATCGTCATTACTATACAGATACTTACCTTCGCAACGGATAATACATACACAACAGTGGGTGTACAATGCCGCTAGTCACCCACGTGACTAACAAGGCCAGCTACACTACTACATACTATCGGTCTGATGAATTGAACATACCGAGTACTCTACACATTACATTACTTTCCCTTGCATACTCAACCATAATTCAATTACAACTCCAATACAATACTATACCGAGTCTACTACAATCCTTAAATTACCGATACAGTTTGGACTTCCAAATTCACATTACAATTCGAATACAAATCCCATAATTAAGCTACCCATGCTTACATAGCAATCCCCGTCCTACTCTCTCGAACGGTGGTCAGCTTCGAATACCTATAAAAATAAAAACGTCGCCCCTAGGGGCTCAGCAAAATTGCTACATATGAAATTCGCATATACCGCGTGCTAACCGCGGTACGCCGACTACTTTGGGTCGGATATACATGGAGTTCGTTTTACATGCATACATACATACTCATGCTACAACAATACAATCAACCATACTTACATACATATACAAGGTTCATTACCTACCAAGGAAGACACGTTGTCCGTCAACCGTTCGTTAGTTATTCGTTCGCAAAGTTTCCACCAAGCTTAATCTTACTTACTCGTTGTTTTACTCACGTTGCACTCACTACCTTACTCATTATTTACTCATGCTCTACTCTGTACTCACTACTACTACTTACTCTTACTCAGTACTCATCACTTGCTCACGAATACTCAGTACCCATACCCTTCTCCTTACTCGTACTTACTCATTGCTCGCTACCCATTACATACTCATACTTACTTATTACTCATTACTCACTACTTTACTCATACATACGTAATACTCAATACTCATTACTTTTGGTCTCTGGGCGGAGTCATACACAAGACTCGCCACCGGACCTACAAATTCAAAGGATATACACTTAGCTCCTCAATATACAAGTGTCCATTTTTACCGGACTAATCAAATTCCCAACACTCCTCTCTTGGAGTATCTTACAATCTCATGGATTAGCCTATAAGTATCTCTCTCGATAACCTCCACTAGCTTAGGGAATTGCCACCGTCTAGTATTCTCAGATTTAAGGGTTTCCCCAACGTATCGAATACTCTCATGTTCGGGACATTACTTACATCAGTCGGGTCCTCATATAGTGGGTCGACTAGTTGCTAAGGGGTTTGAAGATCCCTCGTCATTCCTTACTACTCTCATGGTTCATGACTTGCACCAACATTAATTCCTTTAATAGGGTTTATTTATATACTTCCACTACTTATTGTTTGTGGATTGTTCATTTCGGTTCTCCTACCGTTATCGGGAGGTTACTACTCTGTACACTCTCTCACATTCTAGTGAATTCATTGGTTTGCGTTATCGTTTGTTGGTTCGTTAGTTTAGTGCGTTTCTACGTTTTCGTTAGTTAACAACATGACTCTTACTACGAGTCACTAAACAACAAGACTCATCTATGAGTCGGTCTACGCACTAAGTGAAGCCACACAATCAATCAAGAAGGGTTATCTCATACAACATACAGCAAGACTACAATGAAAGGCAATAAACCGTTTTCATGCTTTAGTCTTGATTAGCCGGCATACAGCACACAAATCAACGTAACTCAGTTAGCATACGGGGCATGAGAAAATCATACCTTTCACCGGGGTTAGCTTTACCATGTGTTCCCTTGTTCCTTGGTTCACACTTGTTCCACTGGTGATGTTTCAAACATTGTTATTAATGCTATGCTCATACGGTACATCAATAACTACTACTCCCGTACTTACCCCGTTGTCCCGTTGTTTCGGTTTAACTTAATGTTCATATACTTAAAACTTTCTTAATTACTTCTCATACTTGTTCATGGCCTTAATGACCTTTAAACATCATTAATTATATCTTAATCTTATACCATCATTACCCATCCTTACTCTACCTTAGAATGGCTTTAAAATGATTTCTGGGCACTTTTTAGGGTGCTCCGGGTTTGTGTCCGGGGATACAACCCGGACCAATGCATTTGGTCAGTTCTCGTATGTGGTCTGGGTTTAGGGCAGGGTTTACAAACCCGGACCATGCACTTGTAGTTCTCTCGGGTACAAATTTTGGGTGGTCCAGGTTTAGGGGCTGGTTTGCAAACCCGGACGTCATGTTAGGACAACCCGGTACCTATAACAAGTGAGCACTTAAGAATTCCCAGATTACAACGTACTAACATGAAATAATCCTAGAAGCGTAATAAAAGTCGAGGTCATCTACCCACGATCCCGCACTCCGGCGTCAATCATCAATCACCTGAAACATAAAATATCGGTGCCCATGGAGGGCTCAGCACTTGGCCGAGTATGTTAAACTATGTTGTCCTAGACCCTTTAGGTCACTTAGGTCAATTAGCCGTCTGAACATGAGGTTGATTACATGCTGGTTCATTTTGCAGTTTATATACAGCAGTAAATAACATGCATAAGCATACAGTAATCCATCAAAGTGACAATCCATACAATCCACGACATACCAGATACCCTGTTCTATAAACAGTCACACAATATACAGTAAACATTTATACAAACACGTAGTTACTTTCATCGAGATGTTAGTAGTTTTTCCTTTAAATTATATTAACCACCATTTAGTCTTACTCTCAATACCATTGGGCGTCATGTTAGGACAACCCGGAAATAACCTTACTGGACAGTAGTCCTCCCGTACACACGAAGTGCTCATTGCCAAGGATCACTCGATCCTGGGGCTTCCACTTGCCTAATAAAGGCATCCATGAATGGCCGAAGCCGTGTGCCAAAGTCGGCACCCTGGTCCAACAGTCTATCTAGGCCCGTCGGAATATAGAGGGAGTCGGTCCGATACGGACGTTATACTCCGGTGATCACCAATGCGCAACCAACTAGTCGAGACTAATTGGATTCCTATACCATGTACCATAACCAACACTCTCCAGTATGTGATTAATCCTTAATCAACTACCCTAAGTAAATTCTTAGGTCTAGGAGAAGTCTTTACCATTTATTATTTTTGAAGTCTCATGTACCTCCCTAGAATTAGTCTAGGTTATAGTCATGTTCGAGTATCAAGCTCTAGAGACTGGGGATCCCGAGTCTCGTTCCTAAGTGTTTTACTTAGGTTAGTTAGGGATAAAGTTCCCGAATATTAGTATTCCAACCGCATAAACAATCATAATAATATTGTCCGAAGACGTCGCGCACAGTAATAATCGTTTGCCAACCTTATAAATAATCCACACAATCATGCATAGCAAACATATCGCTCTTGTCACATAGTCAATCAATACCCGAACCGAGGCTTCCCTCAGAGGTTCGGACCACACAATGAACATACCGTACACCGTCGGACGCTCGCGTGACAATTCCCGCGTAGTCCTAGCGCTCACAACGCTCGTGTCTACCAACTCGTACCTCTGGTACACACACTGTTCTAATATTAATATTCATATATGTAACTCGAACTTACTAAGTCAACTTAGATCAACCCGTACTTCCATCCTGTAGCTAACCCTTAGTTAACCTTTTATTCAACTCGACGTTCATTAATCTTAGGGGTTTACATTTCAGCTACTCGTTATTCTTTACGAGTGTGTAATTGTTGTTACGATAGTAGTACTTGTCACATGGAAGTTTCGTTCACAATTTGTTTACGTATTGTCGGGTTGCATGCACGCATAAATAATGTTACGTGCGCGCATGTATGAAGTCTAAACATTTCGTTATTCGAAATAGTTTATGTAATTTACGAGCGTACGCGGACATTTATATATTCACAAGTACGCAAGTATTATAGTTGTAGTTATGCGTTGTCGTTCACGCACCCTTGTACACACATGTAAGATGCTATACACTCGTATAAGCGTGTAACGTTATTTTCGTTACACTCGTATTTTACATATACTCGTATAATCCCGTATGTAACTCGTTATTCATATTATATCTTCATGTCATGTTATAAATTCCCATGATATAAATTATAGGGTTCTCCTTGTAATAAAATTCCAACCATATCTTATACTTCCAAAATTCGCCAACTCACCCTATCATTTAAAGTAAATGTATATAATGCATATTTGCTCTTTAATAACCCCTTTATAACAAATCCTTTCATACTTTAATGTAATGTCTCATTATATCACCAAAAACTTTGTATTATAACCTGCCCATGTTTTTTTTATATATATTTCCCTAACAGCCCTTTTTATTTTCGGTCATTCTCATATTCACCCCATTCCCTTTTGCCTATTTACAAAATCAACCCATATATTATAAATCCTACATTTCTAACCTTATTAATTTATAAACTAAGGTTTCCAAACACTATTACCTATAGTATATGTATAATTTCTGAATAGTACTAATATACTATTTTCTTTTCGGAAATTCTTATGTCACCCCATATGTTTTGTTTATTTACAAAACTACCCCATATTCCATACTTGTTATATTCTTAACCTTATTACCTTATAATCTAAGATGTTCCAATCTTATAATATACGTATATGTGTATATTACGAACAACACCCCTCTCTTTTTAGTTTTATTTATCCACCTCTAACCTCATAAAGTTCATATTTTATATTTATAAACTTCCTAAGATCATTCCTCTAGGTTTTTTTTTTATATTTAATGCTCTATATTTGTTTTTAATTATGTTTTGACCCCATATATAATTTATTTATTTACTTAGACATTTTATAAGGTTTTAAAAATTATTTAAACCATGTCATAAGCTTATAAATATACCATTATCTTTCTAGTGTATGCCTAAGTAGCTATATTTACTAGAATCATAATTTTACACCAGAAACTTATTTAACCTTTTAAATCAATCCAAGAATTTATTAATAGTTATTTAAAGCTCAAAATACCTATAATAACATAGCCTAATTACATGGCTTAAAGCATAATAATTTTTTTGGCATTAAAATGTTTTCTAAATTATATTATGTCACGGTTTGCAAACAGATTTATTTCCACCCATTAAATTATTTTTCCTCCGTTAATTACTTATAAAATAAACTTAGATATGCCATTATCACTTACTTTCACAAATCAAGTATTTAGTCCTTTATTCTCTACACATTTTTAGGACCTAACTAGCACACATATAAACTAATCCTCACGGCTATATACAGTTTTGTGTATTAGTTTCTTAAGTCATTTGCTTTCTTTTTAACACGTAACTTGACTTAAAAAGTCATTAACTTCTAGCTTCATAATCAAACAATTAATCCTCAATTTACTCCACGCATTCAGGATTTAACAGCTCATAAACACCCCTGTATTCTCGGTTCCTTGAATCCTTTTCAAGTTAATAATAGTTAAGGAAATAAAGATTATAAGCACCATTACCTTAGTTAAAATCACCATTTTTCTTCACCCACCACATCAGCCACAACTCTCTTTTTTCTCGGCTGTATCATACATATATGTATAAGTTAGATTTTTTATTTTTTTTTATTTTATTTTTGCACATAACTCTCGTTAATCTTGCCTACCAGCTTCAAGAGTTTGGTTACGAGTATTTACCTTCTTAGAATGTGTTATCCTTCCTTGTAACAGCTCTCAGCATGCCAGCAACCTCAGTTTATTTTTGTGCAGAGGTTTCAGGTTGTTTCTCGGCAACTAGCACAGAGGAAAAACAAGCTCAGTTTCTTGAGCAAAACCAGGGGGAAAACAGAACCTGATCATACTAGTTTTTCCCAGCTTTTTACCTCACTTATACACCCTTTCTTAGGTGTGCTCAGGTGCGGGTTTCTGGCTCATCACAGAGGACTGGAGTGAAGCTTAAGGAGGACAGAAAAGTAGTATCAAACTATCATTTTCGGGCTCACAAAACAGAAGGATGAAAGTGGTGTTTGGAGTGGTTTTTCCCTTACCATTGCAGATAGAGAAGGTCCTCCTCTAGCTTGTGTAGTCTCGGTTGGTGTTTTGGAGCCTCCAGTGGGAGCTTTTAAGCCTTGTAACATGGGAAACCGATGAGAAGAGATGGTTGGTTCTCAGCCCAGAAAGAACGAAAGTAAGAAGAGGGAAAAGAGCTGGCTAGTACCGTTTTTTTTTTCTGTTGTTGGCCCTCTCTTAATACTGGTGACCAGCAAGAGTTTCTTGTGGTTGTTGGTTGCCGTAATAACTAGCAAGAATGGGGTAAAGCCTGGTGATAAACAGGCTATAAGTCATGAAAGAAAAGAGGAAGGAGGGTCTGGTGGGAAGTGTGAAACCGTCAAGGCCAGGGAGGAAAAATGCTTACCGTTTCTGCCATGTTGTCGCTCTGCTGAGTAAGACCGAGAACAAGCTCAAGTTGGAGAACTTGCTATGTTTTCACGCAGAAGAAGATGACTGTTTAATGGTGACAATAATGGAGTAAAGATTCCAATGAGAGAAAAGAAAACAAACTAGAACTGTGAGGGGCAAGGAGGCAAGAGGCTGCGACACTTACCGTCTTATTTGGTGTTGTTCGCTTCCCTGTTTCTACAGAAACTGAGTAGGAAGTTACTGATGGCTTGCAGTGCTTGTCTTGGTTATCTGCTGCTATCCGTAAGTGAGTATGGAAGGAGGGAAAGCTGGCGTAAAGAGAAGGAAAAAAAAAGAAGGGTCTGGCCTCCTTGTAGTTTCAGTCGAGAGGAGTATATGGAAGATAGCAGCAATTTTCAACTGATGCTCATTCCTTGTCCTTGTCTGCTGCTACTGTCGAACAAGGAAGGAACAGAATGCAGCTAATGAAGAAAAAGAAAAGCTTGCTGTCTTGTGGACAGGGAAAGGAAGAAAAGAAATAGAAGGGGAATGATGGAAGGGAAAGAAGCGTGAGATTCAGCATGTATGGAGGAGGAGAAACGGACTGGAACATCACCGTTTTTTTTTCCTTGTTCCTTTCTACTGCTGTCCAGTAGCAATTTCTACCGATAATTCCAGGGGATTGTGGGTGTGTCGCTGTTACTCAGTTTTCCAGCTAGTTCATCCTTGCTGTTTTCTTGTTGTTGCAGCCGGTAGTAGAAAGTTCAAAGCCTGGCCTGTGCTGTGGTCTACTTGCTGCCAGAATTCAGGAATAGAGCAGGGGATGGTATTCTGGCGTGAGAAAAGAAATAGGAGGGGCTGGAGTAGTATAGACTATAGTCTGTCGATAGCTTGGACAGCAAAAGTGGGCTGCTCTGTTATGAAAAGATTGAGGAAGTTGACGGTAACTTGTACTATTTTTACTTGTTTAATTTAATCTAATGATGTAAGTTGGTGTTTTTTTTTTTTAATGCAGGTACCCCGGCTGGCATTGGAAGGGGGTTTTAAATTTTCCATTAGCTAACATTTTGGAATTAATTGTACTATATTATTAACTTATTATATATAATGATGCTTTGTTTTATTTTGTATGTATAGCCAGCCGGTTAGGATAGAAAATTAGAGGGAATTTGAAATTTCCCTTAACTACAATTGTGGCACTTAATTGTATATATATGGCAATATTATAATATGTTCCATTGTTACTTATAGTATTTATGATTATTATTATTTTGATCTAGAGGTGTGTATATGTGTACATGTTTGTGTCTATAATTTGTCTAGGGTATATAAAATATTTATATAATTTATTAAGGTACACTAGTGGTATCTAACACATGTACTGATATGTTACATGTGACATTTACACTTAGGAGTTTATTTCCCCCTAATAATATTTTATCTTTGATTAAAGATTTAATGTATAATTTAATGTCCATTTTGGACTATACATTTTATGCAACAATATTTATAGCAATTATTGCTCATGATTTAAATTTAATCCTTATTAATTAAGGTAGTAATTATTCGGGGTATTTCAGTCTATCCCCCTTAAAAGGACTTCGTCCCGAAGTCATCTAGATCAAATATGTACATAACTACACAATGAAACCTCATGGTATCAACTCATCCAACCTATCAATTTTGAGGTCTCAACACTTCCCTAAAGTGTAATCCATTCCACTCAACCACTAGATTTTCAATCCAAACAACATATACATGTATATATCACAAGTCCCGAAGGACATCCAAACATAATAATTCAAGTGTTCTACGCGCAACATATCACATAACACATCTAAAGTGCTTAAAACACATGCATACAACAAGCTCATCCAAGTGCTTAAAGCACATCCACCTAATCGAATACATCTCAAGTGCTTAACGCACAAATACACAACTACCACCACGCGAGTGCTTAAGGCACATACATACCACAAAAATAACCTAAAATGGCTAAATATGCCAAGGGCTCTACCCCCCTTAAAAGGGTTACGCCCCGTGACCCCCAAAGTATCACACAGTCGCTATGAGAAAAGCGCTGGATACTTGTCTCTCATGGAGTTCTCCAACTCCCATGTGGCTTTTTCACCTCATGGTTCGACCAACGGACTTTGAGCCTTTTAATGGTCTTGTTCCTGGTCTCCCTCGTTTTCGTATTTAAAACTTCGGAGTGGAGTCTTCTCTTATCTGAGAGACGGGTCGATCTCTCGTCACTCAGCTCTAAAAGGAAAACGTGAAGGTTGATGCGCGTACTTTTCAGCCAAAGGCGTATAATACTTGTGCGCTCTCTCAAATACGTTTTATTGGGCCCACTCGCTTCGTGGTGAGGTGCAGACCCACGTACATAGGGCTTGGTTTGCCCTTTTTGTTCCTAAAGATGTATCGTGGCTGATTTGTTAGCAGCAAATTATTGCTGACCTCGTTCCACTATGACAGTTTCATTCACGGTCTTCTCTTAACTTGGAAACGGAGGTATCTTAATCGGTGTGGTATCGTGAATTGTTGGTGCACACGATTAGGTCTAAGTCGTGTCCAGACGTTCTGGATGATTAGCGTGAATTTTTTTTGAATTGTTATTATTTTCACTCATTGGTTTCTAGTTAAGGTGAAGTATGACATTTACTATCGTTTGTCATTAGTGCTCTTTGCACTAGTCTTTGAAGTTTTGATGTATTAACTTATAAATCCACGAAGGTGATTCTTGTCATTTTGTGGTTCCGGAGTAATACCTTAATTGTGATATTTGTTATATACTTCATTTGTTGTATATCATATTCTTCGTATATTAGTCTCATGCCCATACTTATATGATTCACCCTGCTTTTGCTAGGAAATCATTGTTGTGTCTATATTGAGCCTTGCGTTTTTCGACATCTCGTATGGGTATGTTCCTTGGTAATTGGGACACTTTTCCTCGGGTATATTTTATATCCTTTCTACTTTCCATGTTATTTAATAAGAGTATGATTGTGTATTTATGAGGTCTTGTGTGGGTTATAACATTGAACGCCGTATTTATTTCGGAGTGTGTCCTCTGACGGTCTAGGCTGTTTGTATAGCCTGCCCACGATTTGTTTCTCATCATTTGAGCCCTTTACGAGCTTCACTCGTCTGGTCTTTGCCAATGTATTTAGTCTAAAGGTTGTTTATACGGGTTGCTTCTTTGAGCACCATATTTTAGTCGATTCAACGGTTAAGTTATTGTGACATTTACTTAATAACTTAGGGCATCTGCTAGTGTACTAGCTTGCCTGTCTTTTATTGTGTATTGGTGTACATATGTTCAGCCCGTTGTGGGTGAAGAAGTATCGTTGCCCTTAACTCGAGCATACAAGATCGTTACCTAATTCAGTAGTGTTTATGTTCTCAGTTGGAGAGTAATTCCCCTTATGCCCCTCTTGTGGGTGGTGATTATTACCGTCGTATAAGTTCTTTTGGATACTAAGAAATGTGTTGGTGTGAGCAATTATCGAACCTTATGAGGATTTTTACTTATATTTATTCGCCCATTTAATGGGTTTTCGTGGTTGTCATCAGGTTGACTACCACTCTCTCCTCTTTCGGGAGGTGTCTTTTAATTTTATTGTGTATTAGTTATTCCTTTGCGGAGTTATGACTTAGTCATGTTTTATTCAAAGTTTTTGGTTCCTCTAATCTCGTTGGTTCAATTGGAACTCTTCTCGTTAATTTACTTTAGATAGTTATTTGCATTGGTTTGGATTTGCATCACTAACCTTGGTATGGAGTTGACTACTTCTTATGTTTCTTACACTGCTTGTCTACATGTATGGGGTACCCTACTGATGCATTGCTACTTACTTGACTAACTTATAAATAAGTCTGTCAAGCCCACAAGCTCCTATGGAGTGTGGTCTTCCCATATCTCGTTTTGTATACTCGTAGTGTCTGTCATGCGTTTGTGAAGTATTCTGTTATCAATCTCCCTTTTTAATTTGTGTTGGGGATATCCCGAGGGAATTTCCTTTTGGTTCCCTGGGTTCCTAGTCCAATGGGTATAATTACATATCTTTCACTCGATAGATGTTTGTGGTATTCCGCCCTAATGGTGAAGTTGCCCTTAAGTGGTACAAGGTGATCTTTCTCCTCTGTGATTTGTTTCGATATTGACATGAGTTCCCTGATATTTTAAGGAGATTTGTGATTTCCTCGTATTGCTAAGTTATTGTTGTTTTATTGTTTGGTAAGTCCTTTGTTGGAGTTACTTATGTGTTGATTCTAATTACTGTCAGCTGGTTACCATGCGTGCAGTTTGACGCTTTCTTCAAAGTTTACCCTATTCTTTGGTTTACATCATTTGGGGTAATTCCTGAGTTTCATGGCAAAGATTTGTGTTTTCTTCTTTTTATGGGAGTCTCTATTATGATCCGGTTTTAACCAGTTTCCATTACGTGCCATGTTATCTTACATGTTATTGTTCAATTTGTATATATATTGAAGGGTAGCAGGAGGCGGTACTTTTGCCCTCCTAGACTTGTGTCCTTCTAAAGCTACATTGAGTACTTTCACTTAAACTGGTGTTTACAGTCTTTAGACTTGTTACCTTGTATTACTGTTTAGGTTGTTTGTCATTGTTTAGCTCATATTGTCACTTTCCTGGCAGTCGTCGTGTTAGTGGACGACGTGTCTTAAGTACGTGTTCCCTCCTGTCACCTATTGTTTGGCGGGACGCCAATGGTGGTAGCCATTCCCCTTTTTAATCAAAAATTTCATACAATGTTCGATGTGATCTAATGAATTATCAATGTATAACTGTAATTTGTCATCTGTTCGCCCTTAGTTGGTTATGGCATCCCTTGGTATGGTTAGTGCCTTGGGTGGCAATTATTCAATTGTTCAGCTCCGATTTGCGTTTAAGGTTGCGATCGGTTTAAGTATTAATTCTATTGTAATGTAACATTGTCAATGTTGGTCCTACTAAGGACTAGTATGTTCTTTTGTTCTTCCAGTATTTTTTTATGTATTGGCGTATGCCATTATGGGCGTAAGATTACCCTAATTGTCTCGTGGTTATGTTCTACCATCATTCTTTATAAAAATACATTCAGGAGTGAACTGTGATTTCACGAGTATTCGTATTCGACACCTTATTCGTTAGATTGCATGTATTTAGTTGTCTGTAGCTTTTATACTTTGGTTCCTTGTTTATTCCTAATGTAATTAATTGTGACCACTTGTAGAGAGTTTCGGGAATCATCCAACCCTGATGTGATCAGTATCAGTGTTGAACTATCCTTCCACCCCAATTTGTGTTCAGCTTCCCTTGACCTGTACCGGATCAAGTTCCACCTCCCACGTCAATTTCAAACCATTAAATAATTTTGACAAGTTTGTTATGTCATTTGGTTCATAGGCCGATATTATTGATTAATTATTGTTTAATGGTTGTAGTTTGTTATGGGCTGGAGTATGCCCTTTAGTTGTAATGTTCGGACTAGTCGGGTCCTCCCATGGTTGCAGTTTCGAATTCTACGGGTTTTGTGACCCAATGGTGACAAGTTGTAGTTATAGAATTTGTACTATAATCGTATGAATATTTAGTGATTACCGGTAGTCATGACCTACACGGTCTTGTAAAATTCAATCCTAACTGTTGTCATTCTTGTAGTTACCGTTGCAACCATAGGTGCAGTTGTAGTTATAATCGCAGTTGTGGTTATAATTGCAGTTGTAGTTGTAGCATTGATCGCAGTTACGAGATTCGCACTGAAGTTGTATGAAAGTTTGGTGATTTTCCGTGGACATGTCATTGCACCTGTGGCTTACACAGTTTGGAAAACTCAGTTGTATTTGTCGTTAAAGTTATAGTTGTGATTGTAGTCATAATTATAGCCATAATTATAGCCATCATTGTAGCACTTGCTGTAGCAAGTGCGTAAGGTAGACGGAATTGTGAGTATAGTATTGGCTATAGCGCTTACTGTAGGAAGCGCGCCATGTAGGTTGAATCATTGCTGCTTTCACTGACACTTCGGTCCTTTGAGTATGGTTTAGTTGATTAGTCTTGAAAAGGGTAGTTTTGGAGCTATTTCGGTTCATTAAGGTATTGTAAGTTTTCTAGAGTAATTCTATTTCTAGGTTCTCTGAGTCAGGCTATTTCTGAGTTTTATTGAAAACTCCCTCATGGTAGGAGAAGGTTCCTGACGCATGTTCATGCAGTCAATGTATTAAGTTAAGGATGTGCGGTTTCCTAGATCGCGCTGTGTACTAGTACCAGCGCCTAAGGTTCCCACAAAATTCGGGGTATTCTGCCCCTGGTGACTCTTTCCCCTTCTAGTAGCTCGTATCGGCTGGGGTCTGCTCCGCGTGGCTACCTCGTGGTGCTTCGGGTTCAGCAGATGGAGTACTCTAGTTATCCTTGGTACGACATTCCTTTCCTTGAGTGTTATGTTATAGTAATTTTGGAGTTTCGCTCGTAAGCTCATATGGTTATTTTTAATGTAGGTCAGGTTTTACTGAGTCCTCTAGGTTGTATCCGGTTGGAGCTATTCCCATTTTGAGAGAGACTTCTATGTATTTCTTGGTGACATCTATTACATTGCTTCTATGGGTGATACTCGAGATGTGGGCAGCGGCGGGTGGGGTACTACTGTTGTTTCCTGGGATGTTCTTCCATCAAGCTAGTGCGGCGACTACCGTCTCAACGCTTTTCAGGGTTACAGGACCTCCATCACCCCCGACATGCCTCTTCTCGACACCCGCAATGCGCTATGTCGTATTATTACTTGATAGTTTACCGTGTAGAAATCAATAACACAGATATGTCATTAAGGCTAATTTTGTTACGCATTTATCGTTTCTAAGACACTGGTTCGTTTAAGACCAGGCGGCTCGTACCTCACAAACGTTTCCCGTATTTCCCAAGTCCTATGCTCACTATCTAAATCCTAATATCTCGTCATCAGAGCGGTACTCCGCTCTGATACCACTTTTGTAACACCCCACTCTATAAACCCATAATAATCACTCCCGTAATAATCACTCTCGTAACATAATTAAAGACGTCTCACAGCGGAAGTTAAACCACATTAATCCTCACTTGGGTGTCACATGCCATTACTCGCCCATGCGAGTAACGAAGCATATCCGAAATATAACAAATGACAACAACGACTAACCGCAGTGATGAACGAGATATTTACTACGTTATCCTATATACAAACCGGTACCTATAACAAGTGAGCACTTAAGAATTCCCAGATTACAACGTACTAACATGAAATAATCCTAGAAGCGTAATAAAAGTCGAGGTCATCTACCCACGATCCCGCACTCCGGCGTCAATCATCAATCACCTGAAACAAAAATATCGGTGCCCATGGAGGGCTCAGCACTTGGCCGAGTATGTTAAACTATGTTGTCCTAGACCCTTTAGGTCACTTAGGTCAATTAGCCGTCTGAACATGAGGTTGATTACATGCTGGTTCATTTTGCAGTTTATATACAGCAGTAAATAACATGCATAAGCATACAGTAATCCATCAAAGTGACAATCCATACAATCCACGACATACCAGATACCCTGTTCTATAAACAGTCACACAATATACAGTAAACATTTATACAAACACGTAGTTACTTTCATCGAGATGTTAGTAGTTTTTCCTTTAAATTATATTAACCACCATTTAGTCTTACTCTCAATACCATTGGGCGTCATGTTAGGACAACCCGGAAATAACCTTACTGGACAGTAGTCCTCCCGTACACACGAAGTGCTCATTGCCAAGGATCACTCGATCCTGGGGCTTCCACTTGCCTAATAAAGGCATCCATGAATGGCCGAAGCCGTGTGCCAAAGTCGGCACCCTGGTCCAACAGTCTATCTAGGCCCGTCGGAATATAGAGGGAGTCGGTCCGATACGGACGTTATACTCCGGTGATCACCAATGCGCAACCAACTAGTCGAGACTAATTGGATTCCTATACCATGTACCATAACCAACACTCTCCAGTATGTGATTAATCCTTAATCAACTACCCTAAGTAAATTCTTAGGTCTAGGAGAAGTCTTTACCATTTATTATTTTTGAAGTCTCATGTACCTCCCTAGAATTAGTCTAGGTTATAGTCATGTTCGAGTATCAAGCTCTAGAGACTGGGGATCCCGAGTCTCGTTCCTAAGTGTTTTACTTAGGTTAGTTAGGGATAAAGTTCCCGAATATTAGTATTCCAACCGCATAAACAATCATAATAATATTGTCCGAAGACGTCGCGCACAGTAATAATCGTTTGCCAACCTTATAAATAATCCACACAATCATGCATAGCAAACATATCGCTCTTGTCACATAGTCAATCAATACCCGAACCGAGGCTTCCCTCAGAGGTTCAGACCACACAATGAACATACCGTACACCGTCGGACGCTCGCGTGACAATTCCCGCGTAGTCTCTAGCGCTCACAACGCTCGTGTCTACCAACTCGTACCTCTGGTACACACACTGTTCTAATATTAATATTCATATATATAACTCGAACTTACTAAGTCAACTTAGATCAACCCGTACTTCCATCCTGTAGCTAACCCTTAGTTAACCTTTTATTCAACTCGACGTTCATTAATCTTAGGGGTTTACATTTCAGCTACTCGTTATTCTTTACGAGTGTGTAATTGTTGTTACGATAGTAGTACTTGTCACATGGAAGTTTCGTTCACAATTTGTTTACGTATTGTCGGGTTGCATGCACGCATAAATAATGTTACGTGCGCGCATGTATGAAGTCTAAACATTTCGTTATTCGAAATAGTTTATGTAATCTGTTTACGAGCGTACGCGGACATTTATATATTCACAAGTACGCAAGTATTATAGTTGTAGTTATGCGTTGTCGTTCACGCACCCTTGTACACACATGTAAGATGCTATACACTCGTATAAGCGTGTAACGTTATTTTCGTTACACTCGTATTTTACATATACTCGTATAATCCCGTATGTAACTCGTTATTCATATTATATCTTCATGTCATGTTATAAATTCCCATGATATAAATTATAGGGTTCTCCTTGTAATAAAATTCCAACCATATCTTATACTTCCAAAATTCGCCAACTCACCCTATCATTTAAAGTAAATGTATATAATGCATATTTGCTCTTTAATAACCCCTTTATAACAAATCCTTTCATACTTTAATGTAATGTCTCATTATATCACCAAAAACTTTGTATTATAACCTGCCCATGTTTTTTTATATATATTTCCCTAACAGCCCTTTTTATTTTCGGTCATTCTCATATTCACCCCATTCCCTTTTGCCTATTTACAAAATCAACCCATATATTATAAATCCTACATTTCTAACCTTATTAATTTATAAACTAAGGTTTCCAAACACTACTATATACCTATAGTATATGCATAATTTCTGAATAGTACTAATATACTATTTTCTTTTTCGGAAATTCTTATGTCACCCCATATATTTTGTTTATTTACAAAACTACCCCATATTCCATACTTGTTATATTCTTAACCTTATTACCTTATAATCTAAGATGTTCCAATCTTATAATATACGTATATATGTGTATATTACGAACAACACCCCTCTCTTTTTAGTTTTATTTATCCACCTCTAACCTCATAAAGTTCATATTTTATATTTATAAACTTCCTAAGATCATTCCTCTAGGTTTTTTTTTTTATATTTAATGCTCTATATTTGTTTTTAATTATGTTTTGACCCCATATATAATTTATTTATTTACTTAGACATTTTATAAGGTTTTAAAAATTATTTAAACCATGTCATAAGCTTATAAATATACCATTATCTTTCTAGTGTATGCCTAAGTAGCTATATTTACTAGAATCATAATTTTACACCAGAAACTTATTTAACCTTTTAAATCAATCCAAGAATTTATTAATAGTTATTTAAAGCTCAAAATACCTATAATAACATAGCCTAATTACATGGCTTAAAGCATAATAATTTTTTTGGCATTAAAATGTTTTCTAAATTATATTACGTCACGGTTTGCAAACAGATTTATTTCCACGCCATTAAATTATTTTTCCTCCGTTAATTACTTATAAAATAAACTTAGATATGCCATTATCACTTACTTTCACTAATCAAGTATTTAGTCCTTTATTCTCTACACATTTTTAGGACCTAACTAGCACACATATATAAACTAATCCTCACGGCTATATACAGTTTTGTGTATTAGTTTCTTAAGTCATTTGCTTTCTTTTTAACACGTAAGCTTGACTTAAAAAGTCATTAACTTCTAGCTTCATAATCAAACAATTAATCCTCAATTTACTCCACGCATTCAGGATTTAACAGCTCATAAACACCCCTGTATTCTCGGTTCCTTGAATCCTTTTCAAGTTAATAATAGTTAAGGAAATAAAGATTATAAGCACCATTACCTTAGTTAAAATCACCATTTTTCTTCACCCACCACATCAGCCACAACTCTCTTTTTTCTCGGCTGTATCATACATATATGTATAAGTTAGATTTTTTATTTTTTTTATTTTATTTTTGCACATAACTCTCGTTAATCTTGCCTACCAGCTTCAAGAGTTTGGTTACGAGTATTTACCTTCTTAGAATGTGTTATCCTTCCTTGTAACAGCTCTCAGCATGCCAGCAACCTCAGTTTATTTTTGTGCAGAGGTTTCAGGTTGTTCTCGGCAACTAGCACAGAGGAAAAACAAGCTCAGTTTCTTGAGCAAAACCAGGGGGAAAACAGAACCTGATCATACTAGTTTTTCCCAGCTTTTTACCTCACTTAACACCCTTTCTTAGGTGTGCTCAGGTGCGGGTTTCTGGCTCATCACAGAGGACTGGAGTGAAGCTTAAGGAGGACAGAAAAGTAGTATCAAACTATCATTTTCGGGCTCACAAAACATAAGGATGAAAGTGGTGTTTGAAGTGGTTTTTCCCTTACCATTGCAGATAGAGAAGGTCCTCCTCTAGCTTGTGTAGTCTCGGTTGGTGTTTTGGAGCCTCCAGTGGGAGCTTTTAAGCCTTGTAACATGGGAAACCGATGAGAAGAGATGGTTGGTTCTCAGCCCAGAAAGAACGAAAGTAAGAAGAGGGAAAAGAGCTGGCTAGTACCGTTTTTTTTTTCTGTTGTTGGCCCTCTCTTAATACTGGTGACCAGCAAGAGTTTCTTGTGGTTGTTGGTTGCCGTAATAACTAGCAAGAATGGGGTAAAGCCTGGTGATAAACAGGCTATAAGTCATGAAAGAAAAGAGGAAGGAGGGTCTGGTGGGAAGTGTGAAACCATCAAGGCCAGGGAGGAAAAATGCTTACCGTTTCTGCCATGTTGTCGCTCTGCTGAGTAAGACCGAGAACAAGCTCAAGTTGGAGAACTTGCTATGTTTTCACGCAGAAGAAGATGACTGTTTAATGGTGACAATAATGGAGTAAAGATTCCAATGAGAGAAAAAGAAAACAAACTAGAACTGTGAGGGGCAAGGAGGCAAGAGGCTGCGACACTTACCGTCTTATTTGGTGTTGTTCGCTTCCCTGTTTCTATAGAAACTGAGTAGGAAGTTACTGATGGCTTGCAGTGCTTGTCTTGGTTATCTGCTGCTATCCGTAAGTGAGTATGGAAGGAGGGAAAGCTGGCGTAAAGAGAAGGAAAAAAAAAAGAAGGGTCTGGCCTCCTTGTAGTTTCAGTCGAGAGGAGTATATGGAAGATAGCAGCAATTTTCAACTGATGCTCATTCCTTGTCCTTGTCTGCTGCTACTATCGAACAAGGAAGGAACAGAATGCAGCTAATGAAGAAAAAGAAAAGCTTGCTGTCTTGTGGACAGGGAAAGGAAGAAAAGAAATAGAAGGGGAATGATGGAAGGGAAAGAAGCGTGAGATTCAGCATGTATGGAGGAGGAGAAACGGACTGGAACATCACCGTTTTTTTTTTTGTTCCTTTCTACTGCTGTCCAGTAGCAATTTCTACCGATAATTCCAGGGGATTGTGGGTGTCGCTGTTACTCAGTTTTCCAGCTAGTTCATCCTTGTTGTTTTCTTGTTGTTGCAGCCGGTAGTAGAAAGTTCAAAGCCTGGCCTGTGCTGTGGTCTACTTGCTGCCAGAATTCAGGAATAGAGCAGGGGATGGTATTCTGGCGTGAGAAAAGAAATAGGAGGGGCTGGAGTAGTATAGACTATAGTCTGTCGATAGCTTGGACAGCAAAAGTGGGCTGCTCTGTTATGAAAAGATTGAGGAAGTTGACGGTAACTTGTACTATTTTTACTTGTTTAATTTAATCTAATGATGTAAGTTGGTGTTTTTTTTTTAATGCAGGTACCCCGGCTGGCATTGGAAGGGGGTTTTAAATTTTCCATTAGCTAACATTTTGGAATTAATTGTACTATTATTAACTTATTATATATATGATGCTTTGTTTTATTTTGTATGTATAGCCAGCCGGTTAGGATAGAAAATTAGAGGGAATTTGAATTTCCTTTAACTACAATTGTGGCACTTAATTGTATATATATGGCAATATTATAATATGTTCCATTGTTACTTATAGTATTATGATTATTATTATATTTTGATCTAGAGGTGTGTATATGTGTACATGTTTGTGTCTATAATTTGTCTAGGGTATATAAATTATTATAGTTTATAAGGTACACTAGTGGTATTAACACATGTACTGATATGTTAACATGTGACAGTTTCACTTAGGAGGTTTATTCCCTATAATATTTTATCTTTGATTAAGATTTAATGTATAATTAATGTCCATTTTGGACTATACATTTTATGCAACAATATTTATAGCAATTATTGCTCATGATTTAAATTTAATCCTTATTAATAGTAATTATTCGGGTATTTCAGTTAAGTTATGTTGTGAGTTATGATTTCCGCTGCAAAGTATTGTTCACGTACGTTGTTGTAGTTGGGGTGTTACACTAGCTGAGATTAGAATTTGTTGGTTCTACATCTACTATCTCATACTCCTTTTTCTTAGAAACAGCCAAAGATAGTGACCCTTCTGGAAGTCAGACAACCCAAGAGGCGTTGGGTGAAGCAGATCTTGAGCTGACTGGGTCTCCTGGACTCTTGATTGCTCAGTCTCCTCATATGTACCTTGATATAGTCATTTCAGATTAGTTAGATCAGGGTGAAGGAGTTAAGGAAGGAAAGTTCCTAGAGACTACTAAGAGTCGGATGAAGAAGTCCTGGGATCAGATTATGTAGCATAAACTTATCAGAAGAAGTGCAGTATAGGAAGCAAAATTCTTTTACCTGCAGATATAGAACATAATGAGGAAGGAATCTTAGAGACAGTTGTTGGGTTTCATGACCCAGTCTAGGGGAAGATCGGACAAAACCAAGATCCCCTGGCTTTGAGAGATCAGGAGATAGAGAAGGAAGCAGTTGAGAGAAGAGGAAATATTATCAGATGGAAGACTGGGTTAAAGCTTTCGATAACTTTAAAAGTGTGTCCTAAAAAACTAAAATAGACAAGGAGGTACCCTGTAATGTGGAGGATTCTATCAGTAAGATAATGGAGGAAGCAGCAGAAAAAAAAACAAAGTCCAGGCAGGTTAAGCTTTAGATAGTCAAAGGGTTATTTTCAAAAAGAGAGAAGGAAAGGGAGTCTTTAGTCTGGGAGAAGGAGCAGTTCCTAAGAAGAACATGAAAATCAAACTGAAGAAGTCCAAAAAACATAAGTCTCAGGTGACCAAATCTTAGAATGTTGAGAAAAGAGGTTCATGACTCTTCTGTTCTAAAGGACATCTTAGAAAAGGCAGACCTTGCTGGAGAGTAAGGCTGCCTAATCAAATGAGTTGTCTTAGTTTGGACTGTAGTGGTTTGGGTCGACCCCTAGCAGTTACTTGGGTCAGGACTTGATTCAAAAGTTCAGATCTGAGATGGTTTTTCTAATAGAGATCCACAGATCCAAGGAAGAGATGGACCTGTTATTTAGTAAATTTCCTTTATACTCAAGGGAGGCAGCGAGCAGCACTTTAGGAAGGAGTGGAGGTTTAGCAAAGCCGGCTCTTCAGGCATTCAACTGGAGACGTGGCACAGAGCCCCCACTTATCAGGGGCAAATTTTTTTAAGGGTCTTGTTATATTTTGAGATATAGTTAATTAATTAATTACTTATATAAAAAATTATAAGTAAGAAGTTATAAATGAAAAATATGATATGTTATTAGTGAACTTTATTATTGTATATATCATATAAAACAATAAAGTAATAAATAATAAATTACTTGACATAAATATTATTATATGTACATAAATTATATATTAAAATTTTATAATATAATTTTAAAATAAAATTACCAATAAAATATCGTATTAATAATATTTTATTTTAAAAAATTATAACACATAATTATATATTTATTATAAAAAGGGAAAATTCATGATATACCCCTATTTTCTTTCGTAATTCACAATATACCCTGCTGTTTTCATAATTCAACTTTAAACATGCTTAAATGTTGTCCAAAATTGATGAAACTTTACATGGACGATGCTAAAGGGTTATATTTTGGTCCAATATCAAATTTGAAGTTTTTTAAGCTCAGATGTGACATGTGGGACCCAATGAACATGTCATAATTTTCATTGGGTCCCACAGGTCACATGTGAGCTTAAAAACTTCAAATTTGATATTGGATCAAAATGTAACACTTTAGCATCGTCCATGTAAAGTTTCATCAATTTTGGACAACATTTAAGAATGTTTAAAGTTGAATTACGAAAAACAACAGGGGTATATTGTGAGTTACGAAAGAAAACAGGGGTATATCGTGAATTTTCCCTTATAAAAAATTAACTTTTTATTATATAATTTATTAATTAATAAATAACTAGTATTATTTAAATTAATTTATATTTTTAATAATTTTTTGTACATAATTTAATATTTTTATATATATTATGATTATCTATTTGAACTCACACAAGGCCCCCTAATTAATGGAGACGGCCCTAAGGTTTAGCCTTCATGTGGAAGGCTGATCTAGAGGTGAAACTCGTTAATCTCTCTTCTCACCATATGGACTATGTAATTACTCTACCAGGAGGTACTAAGTTCCACTTCTCAGGGATATATGGGTGGGCTGGCTGGAGACTGAAATACTTGACATGGAAGCTCATCTCTACTCTTAAGAGAAAAATGGATCTCCCTTAGATCTTAGTCGGGGATTTTAATCAAATTTTGTATGCTAGTGAGAAGAGAGAAGGTAGAACAAGACATGAGTCAGAAATGGAGCCTTTCAGCCAGGTGGTAAAGGATTGTGACCTTCAAGATGTTGGGTACTTTAGAGACCCCTTTACTTTCACAAACTGCCAAATTCTGCAGTACAATTCTCAGAGTAGACTTGACAGAGTCCTATGCTGTCATAAGGTTTGGGAGATCTTTCCTAACCTAGCAGTGGAGCATCTCCCCCGGGAAAATTCAGATCACTGTCTCCTACTTATCAGGTTCTTTGGTAAATGTATCTCCCCAAAAAGGATATTTAGATATGAAAACAATTGGAGTACTGAGGAAAAGTGTAAAGAGATTATTTTAGAGGTTCAGGAAAAGGAGTCCTTCTCTTTGCCTCAAAAGCTTGAAGAATGTGCGAAAAAGCTGAGTGGAAGGGCTGGACTCTAGGTAAAATCAAGTGGAAAAAAGTACAGAAACAGAAAGAATTAGCCTCAGTCACCAGAGGTACAATTTCTCCAGGAGTAAAAGATAACAAGAAAAGATTGATGTTGGAAGTAGAACAATTGTCCCTCAAGGAGGAAATTTATTGTAAGCAAAGGGCCCGAGACAAGTGGATAGCTGTGGGTGATAAGAATGCCAATTTTTTCCATTATAAGGCCTATGGAGCCAAAAGATCTAACTGCATTTTCGGGCTAGAAAATAAGGAGAAATAGATGCAGTACAACTGGAAGGAAGTAGAATATACTGCTAGAGACTACTTTGAGAATCTTTTGTCCTCTACTGATCCAGAAATCAATCCTTACTTCGAGGCTGCATTTGAAGGCAAACTGGAAAGGAATTCTATAGAGCAGTTAAATTACCCTTACTCTAAGGAGGAAGTTGTTGAAGCATTGAAGGCTTTGGGGGCTGACAAATCTCCTGGACCAGACGGCTTTAACGTTAAGTTTTACAAATCCCACTGGAGTACTGTTGGTAATCGTGTAATAGATGAGGTACTAAATGTGCTTATGGGGGGACAGATGCCTAGAACTTTAATGATTATTTTATAGCTTTAATTTTAAAAGAAAAAAGGAGTTGTAGACATCAGTAAGTTCAGGCCCATAGCTTTATGCAATTTTTTTATAAAATTGTGTCAAAAGTGTTGGCTCTAAGAGTGCAAGATATTTTGCCTAAGCTAATTTCTAGTAATCAGGCAGGGTTGTAAGGGGTAGGCTAATGACTGACAATGTTATTCTAGCAGGGGAGTTACATCATTGCTTAGAGAATAGCCAAGCAAAAAAAGAGGTTCTTTGCTCTTAAAACTAATCTTAGTAAGGCTTACGATAGAATTGAGTGGAAGTTTCTAGAGAGAACTCTAATAGCTATGGGATTTCCTCTTAACTGGCTGAGGCCAGTGATGAATTGTGTAACTTAGGTGAATTGTGCAATACTGGTAAATGGTGCCCCTGGGCAATTTTTCAAGCAAACAAGAGGTAAGACAAGGAGATCCCTTGTCCCCCTTCTTGTTCATCCTAGTGCAAGAAACCCTTTCCTCTTACATCAACAAACTGGATAAAGAAGGAGAATATAGGGGTATCAAGCTCTCTAAAGAAAGCCCATCTATCACTCATCTAGCTTTCACAGATGGCATCATCTTTTTTTGGAGTTTCTTCACCAAAAAATGTCTCTAAGTTACACTCTGTGCTTAACAAGTTCCTCATCTCTTCAGGCCTCCGTCACAAACTTATCCCCAGTAAAAGAAGCAACTATCTGATGTTCTCAACATCCAAGAGGTTCCTAATCTGTCCAAGTACCTAGGACTCCCTCTGAAACTAGGCAGAAACAAATCAGAATTTTCAAATACCTTCTTAGTACTATCTTAAAAAGAATCTCCTTGTGGGTTAAGCCAATGTCCTAAGCAGCTAGATCAATAATGGTGACCAGTGTGCTTCAGTCTATCCCTTGCTTTTCTATGTCCTTGTTTCAACTCCCCAAAAACATTATCTCAAAGATAAATTCGATGATTTCAGCTTTTTGGTGGGGATGGTTTAAGGAATCTCAGCCTATGCATTGGATAAAATGGAAAAAGATTTGTAACCCTACGGAAGAAGGGGGTATGAGGTTCAGAAGTGGAGAATTTCAATAAGGCTATGTTAGTTAAACAACTCTGGAGAATGCTTTCTAACAAAAGTCTCTAGTAGCTGTGACTATGAAAAACCTTTACTACCCTACTTGTTGTTTAAGAGAAGCAAAAGAGAACACTGGAGCAAGTCCCATCTGGAAAGCCCTTGCTCTAAATATCAAATACTTGAATATGGGTGAGGAAGAAGATAAGCTCTGGCAACTCTACCCTATTTTGGAACTCACCCTGGATTCCTAGAGATGACCTTTTTAAAGTCCAAGCTCTCAGACCCCAAAACAGGTCCCCCTCAATGAAAGTCTCTGAGGTACTCACCGATGAGAAGACTAACTAGGACTTTGCCAAACTAAATAGCCTTTTACCTCCTTTGGAAAGAGACATTATCCTCTCCATCCCCATATATCCTACCTCCTTAGATAAGTGGGTGTGGCACTTCAACAAAGACCATGAATATACTGTTAAGTTTGGTTATACCCAAATTTTCATAACCTTTGACTCAGGCTACAGTTCTAGCCCAAACTTCAGCCACAAAATCTGTTCCAAAACTCTCCCTAGCGTATGTACCCCGAGAGCTAAACTAAACCTCTGGAAGTTTTAAAACAATATTACTCCTTGCTAGGGCAATATAAAAGAAGGATTGGGGGGAGCACTGTCTATTTTTCTGTGGAGATCAGGATACCCTCTCTCACTGCTTCTTCCTCTGTTGTGCTGTCAAGGAGATTTGGGGAAATCAGGCCAACACAAAAGAAATTCCAGAAGGAGATAGTGACTTGGTAATAGACTAGTTCATCAAAGCTTCTAATTCCTGGGGTAGGAAGAAGATGTCTAGGGTGGCAAACCTCATGTGGGTCATTTATGCTGCAAGAAACAAATGCAAACATAATGCTTATCTAACTTGGTGGTCGGTTATAGAACAAAATAAAGCAATCATTGATGCATATGAAAATTGTGTGCACTCACATAAGCAGGTGCAATAAATATAACAAGGAAGGAGGGAGAATCCAGGAAAGATCAATTCTAAAACCTGGTGCATAAGGAAGAGCTCGGATGGATGCATGAAATTCGGAGGCCTCATCAGGAATGAAGAAGGAAGGCCAATTCTAGCTTTCGACAAGATGTTCACTAGCACCTCTCAAGTGCAGATGACATACATAACAGTAGGAAAAATGGCTATGGAACTTGCACAGTGTGGGAGTAGCTTTAGCATCTGCTGTATAAATGTATTGCCTTGGTGTAAGGAGTTATGTCTCTTGAATATGAAGTGCAAAGACATGAAGAAGAAGAAAGAAAGTGAGGTTTTAAAAGCTTTGATTAGATCTTTTGATAGAGTGGAGTGGATAAATGAATAGAAATCTGAACACTTTCCAACTATTTTGGTGACAAATATGTATAATGCCTCATCTTTTGATGTTAAGATATGAAAAGGGGAGGAAAATTCATAAAATGCCACGATTTGAGTTTATAATTCACAATATACCACCGTTGTTTTCGTAATTCAACTTTAAACATGCTTAAATGTTGTCCAAAATTGATGAAATTTTACATGGACGATCCTAAAGTGTTATATTTTGGTACAATATCAAATTTGAAGTTTTTTAAACTCATATGTGACATGTGGAACTCAATAAACATAACCCAATCGTGGCATTCTGTGAATTTTCAAAAAAAAAAAAACAAATAGAAAAACTGAACGTAACGTAAGCTTCTTCCCCGCGACCGGAAATAAGGCTGGCGAGGCCTGAGGCAAAACAAATTGATCGATCATGCACCACTTCAGCATCTACTTCGTCCCCGATTTCCTCACCAGGACTAGTGCACGAGCTGTGATAATAGATGCTTGTAATCTCCGCAATCAGTGGCTATAAATGACGGTGAAGAGCAACGAGTTAATTAGGACAGCGAAACACAAGAGGAAACCAGCAGAGGAAGTAGAGAGCAAAGGGAGGGCATGAACCACCTAACTCATTGAAGCAATTTAGGGCAAACTAATAGCAACCCAGTAACTGGAGCTGATCCTAAATCCGTGGCAGCAAAACCGAGGGTGCACGATTGAGAGCAACATCGAATCCATCGGTAAGTTCAACTTCAACCAATAAGCGAATCAGTTCGAATAGTGTTCAAATTAGTAAGTCTCTTGTTGTCTGTACATGTTCTGCAGAAATCACATCGTTAAATGGGCAACCTAATGCTGGACTGATTTTCCGTTGGCTTGCTTGTTGCGCAACGCTTGTCTGGTTTATTTCATTTCTTGACATCTTTTCTGCTCCTTACGGTCACAAATACTAGGGAAAGTGTGTGTTTACTTGCATATTTTTGTCAAACGAGATAATATGGTTGTACATTGAATTCTGAGATTGATGACTTGATTGTTGAACTTGTGTGCACATGAGTTGATCGATATAATGCGTAGCTTACTTTTGAACCAGCTTTTTTCATTGTTTTATGTTTATGCAAGCTGTTGTTTGATAAAAAGGACAGCATTGTCTCGCATGTACCCTTTTTTCTGCATAGTAGTTAAATTTGATTTCTCAAGTAGTGAATTGCTTTTTTAAAGATGATAAATTAATAGATTGAAATGGTTATGGGTAGTGACGAATCTGAGTGAGATATGACTTATTGTAATTCTTATATATTTAGGGCTGTAATTATGTTAAATCAAAATTAACGATGAGAAGTATTACTTTGTTTCATGTACATATGTCATTCTTAGTTAGATTTCTAAACTAAGTTGCGACTACTAATATGCCGAATTAACATGCAAACCCGTGTGTGGCTCCAACAATCTAGGGTCTCGCTACTAGCAGGACCTAATGACTCATATTTCAGGGAAAGCTGGGGTCTTTCTTTTCATCAAGATGTCACTACTCACCTTTGTGTCGGAGTTTGCGCTAGACGAATTCACTTTATTCATACTTTTGGGAAGAAGAAAGTTTTGTTTGTTCAGAGAAGAGATGATGTATCTCATGCTTCTTGGAAGCAGTAGAAGACAAGAGTATCTGAACTAATACAATGATAGAACTAACTTTCCCAACAGAGAGTATAACTTTCCTAACAGAGAGGATAGGATATGAATATAACAGAAAGTAATGTAACACATATACTATACTCTCTAACACTTTATGGTATGTTGTTTCTACTTTCGCAATATATTTTTATTATTATCTAACTTGTTGAAGCAGTATTGATTTTACCTCTTCTATTAAAGTGATCATACCTTTTCGGTACTGACTCTTATTTATGTATGAACTTTTCTCTTGCATCTTAGGGGCATATTAACAGATTGTACTGTTTGCTCTTGTCCAACACTGGTTTGATCTCACCTTCTGACTCCGCGAAAGAAAGAAAATGGATAGCACTACTCGAGATCGCATTGGTGTGCTCTCACGACACCTCATCCGACCTGTGCATCTCAATCCCAACAATCTTCTCAGCCCTGTAATTTTCTGTATCCGTCCCCTAAATTGTTTGTTTCCTTTTGCTGGTTATTTTTCTGTAAGCTCCAACTTTGCTTCTCCCATCTTCTCGCACTTCCTAGTTGTTGCTAAGTGCAGAGCAAGGTGGTGGTTCCATGCCAGTTGTGATTGGAGGAATGGTGTTGGACGTTCTTGCCACTCCTTTGGCTGCCTCAAATGCTAAAAGCACGTCCCCCGGAAAGGTGTGATCTGTTTCCTTGTATTGTTGTTTTTGTCCTGGAGTAGAATAGGAGAGGGAAGATCACGGTCCAAGGCTGTCTTTCTTTGGACTTCAAATGAGAGGATGGCTGTAAAAGCACTCGATTAATATTGAGTGATAGAGAGGAAAGAATGTGTCTTTCTTAAATATATTTGAAAATTTGAGAAATTATCGGCAGATTTGTATTCAACATTGTTATGTGGCTTGACGTAGTAGTGGTGTGGATAGTGCAAAATATTATCTTTCAGCATTTTAAAAATCTGGCCTACTTCTTGAGACCATCTTTTTACTAATGCACACTCTCTGAAAAGGTTGATTTTATGTTGGGTGGGGTTGCGAGGAATATCGCGGAGTGCATGGCAAAGTTTGGGACAAAAGCTTATTTGGTCAGCACAGTCGGCGATGACATGGCAGGTTGGCTCGAAACAATTATTCTTGTTATAGCTATCATACAATATTTTATTGTTGATCAGTGAGATCCTGACAAGTATATCTCTGAATTTTATGTAATAATTTATCAGGTGATCTGCTAATGACAAGTTGGAAATCAGCCAGCCTTCACGTTGAAGGTCAGTCTTGTCCTTTTTCCTAGTCTCATCGTTTATAGTTCCTCTTCTGTTTTCACCCCTCTTATCTGGATGGCCCACTTCTTTGCATCAGCGTTTGTTGTGGTGGGGAAGCTGTATCTGGTGATGGCTTGACAATTGTGAATGATGTGACTGGTTTGTGCGCAATGCTCTTTGTTCTCACTTTTTGCATTTTATTGAATAGGTATTCATCATGGAAAACACATCAAAACTGCTACTGTGTGCTGCATGTTTGATGTTAATGGAGAGTTGGCTTCTGGCGTGGCAAGGGTTGATTCCATTGTGAGTAGACGAGCCACTTATACTCGTCTATTTGTTACCTAAACTTTCGTACTCTTCTTCACGCTATGAGATTATGTGTCAGCCAGTGCTGTCTGCTTGGTATTTAAGGCCTCAGTTAATCATTGTTACCACATCATCCCCTATAGGAGAAATTTCTTACACCTGAGTGGATTGAGCAATCACGATCCATTATTTCACGCGCTCCGATGTTGATGATCGATGCTAATTTGAGCCCCCAAGCCTTGGAAACCTCTTGCAAAAGTAAATCTTCTCCATCTTGCGCATATCTTAAGTTGTGTCTTTTTTTCTTTTACCATTTTGCCTATAGACTTCTGCTCTCTAGAGTACTTCCAGTAGATCCATTTTCTGCAGCTCGTCCAATCAACGCATCCAGATATCAAAAGCTTTCAAGAGTAGCGATATTGCTTTTTATTAATTATAGTCTGGCTTGTTGTATATCGTCCCCTCCTGAAAGAAAGGACCCAACGAAAAAGGCAAACAAAATGCTTGCCTTTGAAAATTGAGCACGTTTTTTACACTTGCAGTTGCGGCAGAATATAATATTCCAGTTTGGTTTGAGCCCGTATCTGTTGCAAAATCCAGACGAATTGCATCAATTGCTAAGCATGTAAGTCTTAAGGCCTTCGAATAATTGACATCTTTTTATTCATCTGTGATGGCCTTTAAGTCCTTGGTTGTTTCGGGACATATTTGCAGATAAGGTTTACTTCTCCCAATGAGCATGAACTCATAGCAATGGCAAACGTGTTATCTGATCAATCTCCTTTTGCTCCCATTGAGCAAAACATTCTGAACGGATCCCCTGATTCTTTGTTTCAGTACTTGAAACCAGCCATCTTAGCTTTATTGGACGCAGGTATAAAATTTGTGCTAATCACGCTTGGACCTAGTGGAGCACTGCTATGCTGCAGGATCCAACAAGCAGAAGACCTTTTCAGTACTGGTGTTCATAACTTAAGGAAAGGGCTCAATGGTCATGTGAGCACAATGTGCCCTTGGAACCACCACTGGAGACAGTATAAACTGTGCACAGCTAGAGCTGATATCTTTGCTATGCATTTTCCCGCTCTTTCTTCTTTGGTTGTCAGAGTTAGTGGAGCTGGTGATTGCTTGGTTGGTGCTATTATTTCATCTATGTGCTCGGGCTTGAATGTTGTGCAAAGTGTTGCTGTAGGGATTGCAGCTGCAAAGGTTGCCGTTGAAGTGGAGACTAATGTGCCTCAGAAATTTGATCTAGGACTAATTGCAGGTATGATATAACTGAAAATAATTCAGACTTTCCTTGTGTAGACATAGTTAGAAGAAGCAAGGTCAATGATCTAGAAACTTGGAAACGACGATCTAATAGAGTTATATACCATGAATGAAGTACAGGTGAATGAAAATTCTTCAGGAATAAAGTTAGCACAAGTTCCTTTAAATTGACTGGATTGTGTTATGTGCATGCAGATGATGCTAGCTCGGTATACTTCAAGGCCAAAGTTGTTTCTTGTGGACCTGAATTGTAAAACAAGTAAAGCTGTCAAACATGAGCTGGAAATCTATTATCCATAATTAGAATGATGATTTATTTGGCAACTGAATTCCAACTGGATTTGGTTGCCGGACTAACCTTTTTATGTCTTAGGTTCTCTTAGATGATCTTTGTGTACTAACAATTTTGCACAAGTAGAATGATGATTTATTTGGCAACTGAATTCCAACTGAAGAGTACGATATGTTCCTATGTATCTCCCTTTTTGTACTAGTTTCATTCTCCTTGACATTTTTATGAAGCATAAAATGATGGTTTTTGTATAGGTCCCGTTTGGGTCCATGCCAGTGGCGGACCTAGACTTTTAAATTTGTGAGGGTCAGTAGTGGATTCAAAAATTTTATTTATGGGGTAAAATTTTTTTTAACACATCACATTTTAAAATATTATGTTATTTTATATTTTTTCGAAAATTTATAAGGTTATTTAACTACGGGGAATTAGAGCCTCATCCGCCTTTGGCGGCGGGACATTTTTTGAATAACAATCTGGTAAATAAAATATTAAAAATTTAATTTTAAAACAATATTTAATATTTATATTATAATTTGAATATCCACTATTTGGAATGTCAAAACATCATATTTCAGTTATACTATTTAATAATATATATATATATATATTATATTATTTTTCCAAAAACCTATATATATATATTTTATATTTTTCCAAAAACCTGTGGGGCACGTGCCCTCACAGGTTATAAGGTGTGTTCGCCACTGGTCCATGTAGGTTATGTTTTCTTCTTTTATAAAATATTGTCACATATAAAATAGCTAAAATAAACACAACTACATACATGTCAAGGTAAACAGTCTAGAAATAGTATGAGTTGCCTCCTTATGGAATTTTTCATATTCGAGAAATACCATAATTGGTGAACTTATCGTTTATAAGAGGAGAGTGATAAAGAAGATCTATTAGAAATTGATGCTGATTTATCCCTCTGTAGGAAATTGTCCATCATTAATTGAACTTGTACGTCCGGTCGAGTTTTCACTTCGCGTAGTTAAAATTCAGAAAAAGTTTATGATAGTGTTCTTATTTCAAAATTTTTTATAAGAACACATTAATTTTTTTAAAACACAACTAGCACCTCCTAGATGACGTTAACATTGATGAGGTCATAGGAGGGATTCATTTAATGGTATAATTATAAGTATTTGTACTTTTAAGTTAAATTTAGGTGAAAAGTGTAACACCCCTACCATTAATACAGTGCTTACCGTCCAATCTCCTTACATATCAGATACACGCAGCGGATATTTACTTACATACAATGGGTGATACAATGCCGTTAGTCACCCACGTGACTAACAAGGCTACTACTTCTCCATACAGCATCGGTCTGATGGACCGGAATCCCGAGTATTACACATCTACAATACATACTCCATTCTCCAGTTCAATACTACTATATTCCGTTCAACACGTTACTCCTTTACAATACCATACCATGCAATATACATAACCGAGTTTACTAGGTTCTCAATACAAATACAATGTTTCCTCCAAGTTCATAGGTACTCATTATGAGTCTATGTCTACCCATTCCTCACTACTACATTACTTTCTAACTACAAGGGGTGTGCTAGTTGATACACCTCTACATTCTACTACTACTATCCAATGTAGTCGCCGGTCTCGTGCCTTGACCACATTCGCTTCGGGTACCTGCACACTAAAAAATGTCCCCCGAAGGGGTCAGCTTTCGCCGAGCATGATAACCGCATACCCCGCGTACTAGTGAGGGTACGCCGACCACTTGGTCGAATACATGCGGTTGATTTCATTCAAACATACATGCATACATGCTCTTATACACAATACAAGAATACTTACACAAGCATACATACATACACTTCATTGCATACAGGGAATACAATATAACCATCCAATACATACTTACCTTCTTCCGAATACACATACTCAGTACATACACAAGTACAGTTCTTGTTAGCTTCATTGGTCCACCCGGGTTAATCGGGTGGAGATTACTCTTTTACTCATTATTCCATACATACGCATACATACTCATACTCATACTCATACTCATACATACTTACTTCTTACTCTTACTCATGTTAAGCCGGTATGGCCTCTGGGCAGGGACTACACCGTCCCACCACCAGGCTTTACTTGGTTCACTAATCCAGGATGCTACCCACTTAAGGGATTTGGGCCGTGGACCAGCTTACGAACCAGGAATCGGATCCAACCTCTTGTGTCTCCTCATCCTCACGCGTGGCCGAAGCTATATCGGACTTGTACTCATTCCAATTTACTCACTTAAGTTAGGAGTTAGATAGTTAGGAATTAGCACAAGTCAACATCCAAGCCACAATAATACAATGCACATATACACATACATACGAGGTACAATACATTACACAAGTACAATACGAGGTTCGAATACCATTCATCATCATTCATGTATTTCATGAATTATACAAACTAGTGCTCAAGACAACAAATATCAAGCACAACATAAGTCAAGCACAGGTAAGTGCAATATAGTCCGATTCATGCATTTATCTTATTTAGGTGGTCAAATAAGCACACAAATCGGGGTAACCAGATTAGGATACAGGGCATGAAGAAATCATACCTTTTCTACAATTTACGTTACCGGGTGCCTTCTTGTTTCTTTGGTTCACTCTTGTTCCTTAGTCCTTACTTGTTCCTCGAGTCTTATTCTTGAACCAATGACTACATGCCAAATGGTTCAATTAATACTAAGCATCACAATACATACATAATTACTACTCCCGTACTTACCCCGTTATCCCGTTATTTCGGTTTAACTTAATGTTCTTAAACTTACAACTTTCTTAATTACTTTTCCAACTTGTTTACACTTCTTAGGGCCTTTAAAGGTCACCAAACAAGGCCTTAACAACTTCTAAAACCATTACCCATCAATGCCCCATGGTTAGACCCCTAAAAATCACATTTTACAAGCTTTTATAGGTGGTCCGGGACTTGGTCCTGACCCAAGGTCCCGGACCATGCACTGAAAACACTCTCGACTGAATTTTGTTATTGGTCCGGAACTTGGTCCTGGACTAAGGTCCCGGACCACCTGCTGGTGTGACTCTCGAATTAATTTTAGGTGCGGTCTGGGACTTGGTACATAACCTAGGTCCCGGACCCTGCTAAAAACTGCTACTAGGATGATTTTTCAACCCCAAATCACCCTTAATCCACCTCCAATCATTCCATAATCTTTCCACATGTTTTGTACATAATTAAACACACTTAAACACTCACTAAAACTCCTTAAATCCATGGTCCAATACCTACTCAACTTCTTGCTCAAATTCCACAAATTTCCATTCACATTTTCATACTTTGCACACTTGTGCATTCCTACACCTCTCTTTGCATTTAGCACTTTGCTCTAACTTCATTTTACCATTCCAATTCATCTCCAAGCATCTACAATATCTATACCCAAGTCCAACACTCTCTTTTACCATTCTTGCGCATTAATTTTTTCCTAACTTCTCCAATGCATGTTAGTACACTTTGCTACAGATTTTGCACTTCTTATTTCTCATACTACTACTACTACCTCTTCATCACTACTAAACATACCTACTAGCTCCAATACTCACCTTGGTTCTCCCATTCACCAAGTCACCCATAAATGTACATTTCCTACCAAAATTTTGCCATAGTTCACCTACAATTCTCACTTATCCACACATTCCCATTATCACCAAAATCATTCATATTCTAGCCACACCCACACAAGGGTCCTACCAGCAATCAATACATTACTAATACATCAATATTTCCATCAACAACAATACTAATACACATACACATTACTTTTGGCTCCAAGGCCTACACTTCAAATACTTAGCCCACAAATACTTAAACTTCCACAATTACAATACTAGTACCATAGTTTAGGTTCTTCTATTCGTTTACCCATTCCCATTACACTAATGCATTAAATAGAGCATTAAGAAGGAGCTCTTACCTTGAGCTTATATCTCCTTCAATTCTTTTCCAATTCTCTTCTTCCTCTCTTTCTTGCACACATCGGTTTTGTGGGGAATGGAGTTGCCAACTCCATTCCCATCACCCAAAGCACATAAAATAAGTATAATTAACATACTAACTCTTAGATTTATACTAACTCATTGAGATGTTTTAAACAAATTTCTAGGGTTTACCTTTTGAAGCTTTTAGGAGGGGTTTTAGCCCTTGGTTCAAGAAGGTGAATCCACCACCATTGCAAGGTTGATATTGTGCTCAAAAGAGAGAGAGAAAATGGAGTGTTACAATGGGGCAAAAATCGGTTACCAAAGGAGATGAAGAAACTTAAGGTTCTCATGGAGATTTTTACCTTAATGGAGAGAGGGGACTCCAAACTACACATTGATGCTATTTTCTTCCCCAATGGGATATACCCACGAAAATGAACTTCCTCATTTTTGGATTTTGAAAAGAGAGAAGTGTAGAGGAGAATGAGGGGAGTTCAAATATGTAATTTGTTTTCGATTTGGAGCTTACATGAGGATGGAGCATGAAGAAGAAGATGGAGGAGCCATTGTTTTGGTGAGAGCTCCAAAATCGCAGCCACAAGGAGAAGAAAGAGAGGGAGTACGATGGGGAAGAAAGAAATGGGAGAGAGAGAAGAAAAAGGTGAGGAAAGAGAGTATTCTTTTACTTTTTGTATTCTTTTTCTTCTTCCTTTTCATCTTTTCTTTCTTTACTTATTTTTTTCCTTTTGTGTGTGAGAGGGAAGGGGATCGGATGCCCTACAGCCCCTTGTGGGTTTTAAAAATTTTATTTACAATAGTGGACACACTAGTTTGGTTTATTTATGCTTTTACCCCACATCTTCCCGTTTTTGACAGTTTTTACTAATTTCTCGTTTTATTGATTTTATTGGTTCCAAAGCTTCACTAATATTTATTAATGATTATTTAGTTGACCAAAATTGTTACGAGTCTATTTGACCCGCTTAAAGACACGTTTTCCCGGTTACCTCGAAAAACGCGCTTTAATGTTCGTTAGTGTTTTTAATCCATTTTAAGGATCCGTTTTCTACGGGATTTGTTCCCTAATATTTATTTAGACTTAATTAAGCCTTTAGAATCCTTATATTACGCTAACCGAGGTCTCATACCTCCTATGGTTGTTTAACGCTTATTTAGCGTTTTTCGCTTTTAAAGCGTTTCTTTATTTCTTTTGGATTTATTTTCCCTTACAAATATTTCTTAACCATTATTAGGCTCTTAATTACCTATTAGGATAATTTAATCGCCATATTTAAGGTCGGGGTATTTCAAAAAGAAGGACAAAAGTATTTTTGATAGTGACATTGTTTCAACTAGTCACACGAAATGACAACATTACATATTCAAGTATGCTTTGAATCTGTTATGTTGCCACTTCAGTTTATAGTTTTTCAATAGGTTTAGACTCATAATAGAATAGAATAGACAAAAGTAGGGTTGGCGTTGACGCAGACGGGCGTTGATGACGGGACCAAAGGACTGCACGTAGTAACCGTTTTTTATTAATAGTAGAGATTGATCGAATTTTACAAAATGTTTTATATTTGGAAAAATTACAGTAACCATTCATGAGGTATTGGGAAATTACAATGCCCACCCATGAGCTTTAGAAAATTACAATACCCACCCATAAGGTAATAAGAAAATACAATTCCCACCTATGAGCTTTAAAAATTACAATGCCTACCCATGTACTTATTAAAACGAGGTAAAAATGAAGATCTTAGTAAATATTATATTGATGGAGTGATTCAACAATGTAAACTAATTAAAAAGAAACCCAAATTTACCCCCATGTAATGTTAGAGTGACGATTGAGAAAAATCACGTAAAATTTACAAGAAATTGCAATGTATTCACCGCTTTATCATTAGTTTTGCTTCTTTATTTATTCATTTTAGGTATATTTTATTTATTTGAATTCTAAGAGGTCATATAATGTAAATTGAAGGTTTCTTCCAAAATTTTTTTATCGTTTTCTAAGTTCTTATTTAAGGTAATAATTGCTCTGTATATTCAAATTCACCTCATTTTGATAAGTACATGGGTGGGCACTATAATTTCTTAAAGCTCATGAGTGGGGATTGTAATTTCCCAATACCTCATGAGTGGACACTATAATTTTCTAAAGCTCATGGGTGGGCATTGTAATTTCTCAATACCTCATGGGTAGGCATTGTAATTTCTTAATACCCCATGGGTGGGCAATGTAATTTTCCCTATATATTTTGTTACTTGCTATAAAATACTGTACTTTCTTTTTATTTACAAAATAACTTTTTGTTCAAATTCTGAAATCATTAATTTTCTCCTTACATCATATATCCTATAATAACTTTAGCTTATACAAAGTTTTCAAAAAATCTATAAATTTACATAAAAACACACACAAAATAAAAACTATAATAACGGTGACGAAAGACTAAAACAATATAAAAAAGTTTAAAACATCAAAAAGCATGCAAAAATTAAAATTTAAAATATTAGTGAACAATGACTAAAAATTAAAAGGTTACAAATTTTTTAAAACTGATAAAAATTGTTATAATATTAAATAATTATAAAAGTAACTATAGCAAATAATTGAATATCACAAAAATTTATAAAAATAACAATGAATATAAAAAATTATAAAATTTATTTTATTAATTATAAAAAATATTAATTTTTTAATATTTTATAGAAAATTATTCACTAGATATAAATATTATGGAACAAATTGAAATCACAAGTTTATAATTCACACAAAAAATACTTATTAAAATTAATAGAATAAACTATAAAACCATACAATATTATTAATGATTCCCAAAAAATATTTTTAGCGTATTAAATATTTAGAAAATTCGTAAAAAATGCTTTTTTTTTTTACCAATTCATATCTTTTCTTTAAATACATAACAAATAATTATCAACTAATATTTGTCATATCATAAAAAACAAGTCACCACACATAGTCACAAATAGTGCGATCTTGATTTTGTCACATTATATAAGATAGATCACAAGAAAACCATTTTAAGGGTATAACTTAATCTGGCTTGCTAATTGTAGTACAAATTTACTAATCATGGTAGTATAAAATTATTTTAAATCATATATTAATCAAAACATGTTATAATTATCACCACAAACGTTTTTCCTTTAAAAAACAGCTCTATGGTAGCATAAACAGTTAAATTGGGAAAACTAGTTATAAAATGTGGTAACATTCGATAGAATAATGTTATTAGCTGAAGATATAGACATTTTGTTATGTTCACTGAAAAACGATTTATATTTCCGTTGAGACTGGTGTTACTTCCACCGGGGAATGCTAGAGGAGAAGAAAAAAGCCACTGCTAAAAGGATTGATGAGGTGTTCAACACCCTCCCCAACTGCGATTTATACCCGCACCAGTATAATGAATTGTAGTATTTTCTTTTTGCTGCGTGTAGTAGACTTCAATAGTATTTGTTAGATATTTATTAGATTTATGTTAATGTTTGATCTAAATATTTGTTGGATTTATGTTAATATTTGATCACTATTTGTCAGATTTATGTTAATGGTTGAAAATTTAGGATTCTCACAACCTAGTTTAGAATGAGGTATATCTATCACCATTTGTGAACATTTTCCTCACCATTTCTTCATATCCGTGAAGATTTTTCACACAAATTGAGCAGATTCGTGAAAACGGTTCACATGATTTAGCCAGATTCGTGAAAATGGTTCTCACAATTTTTGTTGCTACGTGAAGAAAAGTCTCACGATTTTGATTGTTTCTTGACAAAAAATAATGATTATATATCGGCTACCAAAAGAGAGGAAATCCATTATTTAAGCTTTGGGAGCTTTTTTTTCTTCATATTATTCTTTTGTAGATCTAACCAAGATGAAGATATTTTTGGGAAAACAAACACCAGATTCAAAATCACAACATCAAGTACGAATATAAATTTCCATTTTACTTGTGAAAGGTATGGAAAACCAGGAAGGCAAAACCAAGCAGGAAACATCGTTCGACGCAGGGCAGCTGAATCAAAGAGATGCAGCTACCCTTTAGAATTAAGATATATTACACGTTTGATTGATGTATAATAGTTATACACAATGAATGACGTAATCACGACCTTGCTGAGTGGATAGATGGGCATTTGTAGGTACACGTCAGCCCGAGAGAAGATGATCATAATCAAAGAAACTGAGTTGGTGTGTCAAACTCTATTGGCTAATCTAGTTCGAAACAAGTAGTACTATGATTACACGACATAACCGAGTAAGATTACTTTTATTGTTGCCGATACTATTATTTGATATGTTTTTTTATGTAACCTTAAGTTGTTATAGTATGAGTTTCGTATTCTTCCACTTGTTAGGTGATACCACACGATAGGTTCCAACTTCTTTGCACACCCTATCTCGAAATAGTTGTTGCACGCAATTTTGTATGTCGTAGGCATTGATGCGGCGTATAAGACAAACTTCGCCAAGATGCCATTGGTTGAATTCATCGGCATGCTTGCAGTGGCGGATCCAGGATTTCGTAACATAGGTGTCATAATATTAGATCATTATTTATAATGTTATAAAACATTAATCATTGTACTAATAAACAAATTGGAAAATCACATCAAATACTAAGAAGCTATAACTTATACATCAAATTAGATTTCTGTTGAGTGAACAGGAGAGACCTGAGCGAGAGAATTAGGAAGCTACATAATATTGATTTTATTAGTCTCACCGTTATGCTTGAAACTTACAAACAATATTCTACCAGGTTTATATACGAGGACTAGACAAAGGTTATTTAGGAAAGTAACCGTTGTACTAGTAAACTAATTACAGAACCTATATTCCAACACCCCCCCTCAATCCTGAGAATGTGAACTAAGACGAAGGATTGGAATGAATCTGTTGTATACCAAGGCCCGGAAGTAGTTTTATGTAATCTTTGCCTGGTAAGAGCTTTGTGAAGGGATCTGCAAGTTGATGTGCAGCAGGTATGTAACGAACATCGATAAGACCATCTTGAATTTTCTCTCGCACATAGTGACAATCGACTTCAATATGTTTGGTGTGCTCGTGTAGGACGGGATTCCTAGCAATGTGGACAGCAACTTGATTGTCACAATGGACAGGGATTGGAGTGATGTCGGTTAAAGTAAGCTCATGAAGGAGACGACTAAGCCATGCTAGTTCCGCCGTGAGACGTCGAACTGATCTATACTCAGCTTCTGCAGACGAGAGGGCGACGGTGGTCTGCTTCTTGGATTTCCAAGATAGTGGTGAATCTCCAAGAGTGATGAAGTAGCCACTCACTGATTTTCTTGAAGATGGACAACCAGCCCAATCTGAATCCGAATACCCGCAAAGATCATAGTTGATCTTGTTGTTCAATAGTAATCCATGTCCTTTGGTCCCTTGTAGGTAGCGAAGAGTATGTAGAGCAGCTTTATAGTGTGCGTTGGTGGGCTTGGACATGAATTGGCTTAGATATTGAACGCTGAACCTGATGTCCGGGCGGGTGTTACTGAGATAGTTTAGCTTTCCTATCATTTGCCTGTAGGGTGTGGGGTTATCCAGGAGGGTGCCTTCATGTATAGTCAACCTGGAGTTGTTGTGTAAAGGAGCCGCAACAGATGTAGTGTCACTTGGCAAAAATTCTTGTATAAGTTCTTCTGTGAACTTGCTTTGGTTGACAGTCAAACCCTCTGGAGTCCATATAAATTCCATCCCGAGAAAGTAGTGGATGTCGCCCAAGTCTTTGATGCTGAATTCTATGTCCAAGGCTTTTGTAATTTGAACTATTTCTTCCTTGTCATATCTGAAACCAGAATATCATCAACGTAAACAACAATGAAAGTCCATAGGTTTCTTTGTTGTTTAGTAAACAAGGAATAGTCATTCTTTGATTGAGTGAACCCTTTGGTTTTAAGAAAATCAGTTAGCTTCGCATACCATTGACGTGAGGCCTGTTTAAGACCATATAATGATTTTCTTAATCTACAAACC